>OY856409.1:388804057-389036557 GCA_963693085.1 Alisma plantago-aquatica | reverse complement strand
AACTACTTGAGTGTATTCTTCTCCGAATACACTCGAGTGTATTCTAGCCTGACTCTCTCTCTCTCTCTCTATATATATATATATATATATACTATATAGACACACACATATTGTCATATATACATATAAAAATAGAAACCCATCTACTATCATTTTTATATATATACACACTATTACAAACACACACATATATAGATACAGATCTGTACATACATAATTATAAGCATACACACATGTATATACACACACACAAGTATGTGTACATACATGCAACATACAATGATGTAAGTATATAATATATCTATAGTTGTAAATAGACATAAACACACACATATATAGGTATGCACATACATATATATATAGATCTGGGTTAGTTTGGCCCCTATCAAGCCCAAAATAGTTTAAAAAAATCTTTTTTTAGAGGTATAGTCTGAGGCTTACGCCTCGGAAACGCCTCGATACGCCTCTCACTGGTAGACTGAGGCTTAAGCCTCGAGGCGTACCGGAGGCCGCCTCGCCTCGAGGTGTATGCATCTAAAGCCTCGAGGCAGGTTTTTTGAAACCATGACCGTGACACACCGTGTTGGCTGGACAACACGTCGTGTTGGGCGGCCATTGATGCACGATCTGGATGGGGATTGGTATCGTCCAGGAGAACACAACCCCGAGTAGACGTATCAGAGGGTGATGGGAATTAGCACCATCATTTTTGACAATGGATAATGCGAATCTGAGGCAACAACAACCCCTTGCTAGACCACAAACAGATATGGACGGGAATTAGCGTGTTCTAGGTAAAGATGTCTAGGAATTGGTGGAGGCTATAGGATGACAATAGCCACAGGGAACACTTGTTAAACCACGGCCGGATCTAGATCGGAATTAGCACCGGGCAGAGAATAAGGATCGGAGGATGACGACGACTCCTTTACTAGTTTCTTTCTTTGCTGCTATGATGCAAAGACAATGTCCAGGATGATGCCCAAACCTTGATAGGCTAGAGGCGGCGGCGTTTTGAGGATTCAATAAATGTTGGGGATCGGTAGATGACGGTTGATGATGGCTGGGATGGAACACTACCTGCAGATGATCGGGGACAGAACCTCAGGGGAGAGACGATGAATAATTCTTGATTGGAATTAGTCGTCTAGAGACTCGGTGGTTACCTTTGACTATGAATTAGGGAAGCGTAGATGGCCTGAAAGGATGGTGCCGATGTATAAATTAAGATCTATATGAAAGAAGAAGAGAAACGACCATGGACTTCGGGAGGATGCTTGGTGGGTGGTCGACTTAAGCCATTGAGAGACGACGACCGCTTGCAGGCGGAGGCTCTCTCTCTCTTTTCTCTAGGGTTAGGGTTAGTGCTCTGATACCATATTGAAAAGTGTGATGGAAAACTCACTTACATTGTGTTATGTTAGATGGAGCACCCTGTCTTATATATATGAGAAAGGGGGAAATATTACAGACATGGGACTGTAGTAAGGCTATATGGGTTGAGACACTTAAGCCCATTAACTAATAAACCTATTAACTAAATAGGCTAATAATACTTTCTAACAATAATATATACACACATGTAGGCGTTCGAGTGCTTGTGTGTGCTTCATCCTTAATACACCGTGAATAATGTACAAAAATGTTGAAGTATGTTTTTATTTAACTTGTATTGATATTATGCTCATGAAAAGTCTTTTCAAAATAAAGATAGAATGATATGAAATAGTTTAAAGTCTTCAATGAAGTGATGACATTAGTATACGTAAAATAGCCTAGGTGATAATTGATTCTACTTTAGGTTTTCATATACTATAAGAGAAACCCCCACCTATATATAAAAAGGGGGAGCGTACAAACTCAGATATAACCCTAATGGGCCAAGACACACTCGGGCCCATATAACCAAGAGAGTAAATAACTTAGTTAGAGACTAGCCAAGACACACTCGGGCCCATATAACCAAGAGAGTAAATAACTTAGTTAGAGACTAACACCCCCTTCAAGCTGGAGCTTGAGAGAATCCCAAGTCAACTTGCAAACAGAGAGGCTAGAAAACAAAAAAGCAGAAACAAAGATAAGCCAAGCCCATACAAGGATCTTTCTCCCTCTCAAGATTATAATAAAGCACTCATCACCCAAATACTCCCCCTCAAGTAGATAAACCAAAATAGGTATGCAAGCTGGTCGAATCTGAAGCATGTTGCAGGTGCAGTTCGCAAACATGTAGCAGAAGTTTCTCGACCAAAAGGATGTGGCATCTGGAGTAGTTGTAAACAACAAGAAGAAGGCATCATATACTTTATCATAAGCGTTATTGTTGTAGTCCAGAGAGTTCAAGATCACAGTTCCAGAGAGTGTTGGGTTACATCAGTAGTAGTCAACGCGCTTACAAAGCACAGACAGATCAACCTGCAAATAGAGCAGGGCTATACCAAAGAGTGCTGGAACACTGTAGTGTTGGATCCTAGATGGGTGATTGGATGCTCTAGAGGGGGGGTGAATAGAGCTGAATGCACTTAAACAAAATTCATTAGACCTTCAAGATATATCACAAGATAAGGTTACTAAATAGGAAGTTTGAGTGCAACTAAAACATGCATATCAAGGGAGAGAGAAATTGAACATACACCAATTGACAAGCTATTTAGAGTGGTTCCACACTTCAAACTAGAAGTGAGTCAGTCCACTACCTAGAGAGGTCAACCTCTAGGATTTCTTAACCATTGCACTCTTATATTCATTCATAAGACTTACAATACATGACCACCAAAGGACTTACCCATCCAAACACCAAGAGTATTCCACCTTACCAAGGACTTACCCACTTTGCCGAGAGTCTCCAGCCTTCTCCAAGGTCTTACCCACTCTAGCACAAGTCTTCCGCCTTCAAGGACTTTTCTACTCTTCTTGGATCTTCAGCCTTTGCCTTCACCTTCACTCGGAGAAGCTTCCACCAAGGACTTACTCACTTGAGCAAGGAGTCTTCTGCCTTCACCAAGGGCTTATCCACTTTTGCTCCAAGTCTTCAGCCTTGATCTTCACCAAGGGTCCCCCTTCCCTTGTTCTTCTTCACCTCTCTTAGCCAAGAGAGAGAACCTTCGTCTTCATGGTTGAAATGAGAGATAGGGAGGTTGTGGAAGTGAGAGCCTCACAAGATATACATGTAGGACTGGCTCTCTTACAAATTTCCTACTCACTCTAACGAATGTAGCAAGTGATTAAGCTTAGAGAGAGAGAGAGAGGAGGTTGTAGGAAGCACTCAACTATAGAATAAGTGTTGGATAAATTGGATATTATGATAAATCCCTTTGTTTCGATGATGACAAACATTTCATTCTTATTAATCTAACGAGCTACTTAAGTGTGCAGGAACAAGGTGATGACAAAGTTCTAGGGAATCCTTACGCTTGAATGTTTATAAATGTCATACAATGTAATCATTTGTAAACTTGTACAAATATATAATGTACAAGTACTTAGCCTTCATGTAAATCAAGCGTTAGATCTCCCTAGCTAAACACCACACTTAGTTAGGTCATCTCCTTCTAATAGATCACATAATGCACACTCATGCACATACTTAGTATCTTAATTAAAAGATTGAAAACAGAGTCAATCTCGGTCGACCACACTCCTCGACCGAGACACTCTCGGTCGACAAACTTCTCGACCGAGATTGACCAAAAGTAGCCGTTAGACACAGCAGTTGACAGTTGCAAATCAACGTTAATCCAGAGAGCCTGTCGGTCGACAAATCCTCGATCGACTGGGCATCTCGGTCGACAAGTCCTCGACCGAGATGGTCTCTGACAGCAACTGCAGAATTAATTAACTAGCCGTTGCTAATGCGCCTAACTTATTCCTAACGGCTAGTTAAGCACTAGGAACCCCCTAGAAGTTGTCTAGATCGTCCTTAAGCATACTTAGGCCATTCCTATAAATAGGACAAGCCATATGACACTAGAACACACTTGTTACACTTGAGAATACACTTGAGCATACTTGAGCAATCTTTTGCAAGCAAAATTTGAGCACTGTGATCATTGGCCTACATTCTCCTTAGCTCAATCTCGTGTCCTATAGGCTAGATTCTCCTACCTACAGCAATCACAAGTTCACATACTTGGCTAGGAGATCTTACGCTTGATCTAGGCATATCAAGCCTTGGGCTTAAAGGATAAGTTGTAATTTCTGTTTTCCTTTCTTGTTCCTGTTTATCTTGTGTACTCTCCTTGCTACTCCTAGGGTTGGAGGCTGCGGATTGGAGAGGGTTGACTTCTCAGGTGGAGAAGGGGACTTCAAGCTACTTCAAGAAGGCTATCGCAGGGGAAGCTACTTCAGAAGGCTGGTGCAACGGGAGTTGGTGCATCTACTTCAAGGGAAGGCTGCTTCAAGGTTGGCGATTACTTCTAGGTGAAGGCTGCTTGAAGGGTTTAGGAAAAGAGATTGTATTTTATGTAAATTCCTTGAAGAGGTAATAAAATAAATTTCTTTTCAAATCCCGGTTGGGTAAGCAACCGGGTAGTGGACTGACGGCTATAGTATTTGCTATAGTTGGAACCACTCTAAACCTTGTGTCTCCTTGTCCAATATTTTCTTTGTGGTTGTTGAAGTGCAATAATTGTTAAATTATCTATAAAACTCTATTCACCCCCCTCTAGAGGTTTTCAATAAGAACCTCACATAGAGTTTTACATTGAATGCTCAACCTTGGAATGAAGCCCAAGGGGTCCTATTTATCGCTGGGGATGCCTCTTAGCCTTTGGGAACACTTAAGAACGAAAACTAGCAGTTTTGTGGCTTGCAAGAGATAGATTTTCGATCGTTGCAACTCCACAACGGTTAGAAACACTTTTCTGCACTTTTCCGTACAGTGCAATCGGTCGAGTTTCTATAAAGGTAACTCGACCGATCCCACTCAAGGAAGAAGAGACCGACGATATCGTCGGTATACCACTCGGTATACCGATATCGAGCCAACCTGGCATCGGTTTAAGCATTTCTATCGCTGCTCCCGCAAATTTTGGTAAACCGGTGGGTTTATCGGTAAAACCGACCGGTTTTCGGCGGTAAGGGGGGGGTTCAGTGTAAAATGTCCCACTTATGGGCGATATGGGCGGTATACCGCCCCGGTATGCCGACATTTGCGAGCGTGTTGCTGTTGCTACTGTTGGAGTGAAAGAACAAACACATTTGGGGTGATTTTCTTCGTTGGAGCTCAAATCAGCTGTAATCAAGGTATGTTTTCTTGATTTCTTGCATTCTTCATCATTTCCAACCCATCTCCTATCTATTTCCATCTATTTTCACCATAAAATCTCTCCAAAAATCTCTAAATACACCCAAATCTTAGATCTACTTCAAAAAACTTAGGATTAATGCTATTTAACATTAGATCTATGAATATTATATGTAGATCTACTAATGTATAACTAGATCTACTACTTTTAATTAGTATTATCATATAATTTCACTAATTAATATTAAATTCGTACCCACAACTCCAAGCCCCTACCCCTACTCCTACCCATCTAATCCACAACTACAACCACAATACCGGAGTCCAAGTGATTATCATTCTGATGTTGCTGAATCAATGGATGCATTGAGTATATCTGACTCTCAATCTCAATCTCAAGAACATTCATTTGGAGATATGTTTTTTGGGCAGACACTTCCATACCCATCTCAGACTTCTCAACATGGGTATTCTGGATATCAAGTTGAACCACAACGCCCACAACCAAGGTTACAATTAGAACTTGGACCTGGTATGGGATATCATGAAGCATACTCTGCCCGTAGCCCTTATGGATGCTTTCGGGTGAACACCGAAGCATACTCTGGTGATTTCGGGCAAACATGGAGGCGTGGGCATACTACAATTTATCCTATTGCCGGAGTTCCATTACAACCTCCTTTTCCTTCTCCAGCTCCTCAAGCAAGGGCACTCGCACCTCCTCCCGCTTCTTCTCAGCCTCCCAGAAATTCAGCAAACAAGGCTCAATATCTCAAAGATTTACAAGAACATTTTCCAAAGATTGGGATGATGCAGTATGTGAATCCTGAAGTATATGAGGAGCATGTTGTCACATACAAAAAATCGTATAGAGCTTTGATGACATGGGAGCAATATGTAGAACAACAATATCCTAATGTATAGGAACCAGCGTGCCACTCAACATACAACTGATGTGAGTTAGTACTTAGTAATTTACTATGTTGTTATATGTTTGTTGTAAGTTGAATATTATTGCATAAGTGTGTAAACATGCGTTTATGGATTGTGCTACTAAAATTTCAGATCTTAATTCTTATATTTTGTCATCGAAATCCTTCATCAAAATCTCAAAAAAACAGGATTGATTCCTTACCTCCCACATGATTGACCCCCCCCCCCCCAACATACCCAATATAGAATTTTATTGCATAAAACGTTGCATCTAGGTGTTGAGACCGCGCCTGTAAAATTTCATGATTTAATTCGTTCATTTAGGCGTCGATAAGTTCAGGATTACATCTGTCGATATTTCCGTCGGTATACCTATAAATATCTATTTCCACGCCGTCGATAAGGCGTCGGTATCGGCATTTAATTCCTTGATCCCACTAAAAGACAAGACCAATTTAGGCCATCTGTCGAGTTTGTCCTGGGGTAACTCGACTGATTCACTTAAATCAGTTTTGGTCAGAAGAGGGATTGGTCGAGTTCTGTGAAGTGTAAACTCGACCGATCAAAAGTCATTTTCAAGATCCAATCAGGATCGGTTGAGTTTGCAACTCGACCGATGAACAACCTGATGTGAATTTCGGAAAATGACTTTTGAGTGTTTAAACATTCGATCTAAGTGCTCCTGATTTTTTCTAAGCTTAATTACAAGTCATACAATTATTACAAGTGATTTACAACATGATTTTAATGGATTTACATCATATTCTGAAAACGTGCACTTGCATGGACTTTGACTTGTCTTTTCTCTAAGTTGAGATGCGCAAGTTAGGGCATTTGGAGTGTGTATACCTAATCTGAAATCACTCAAGTAGAGACATTAGACACAATTAATTGGAATGGTTTAGTCATCATCAAAACAAGAGTTTACTCAATTTAGACCTTGAGTCAACATGTAGTAGAAAGTCAACGTGCGCAAGGCACGGACAACGTCAATGTGCAAATACAACTTAGACAGAAAGTAGAAAGTAAAGACGATGTAGTTGGATAGAAGACCATCAACTTAAATAAGTAAGCATCATACATGAAGCTC
Organism: Alisma plantago-aquatica; assembly: GCA_963693085.1. Taxonomy (NCBI): domain Eukaryota; kingdom Viridiplantae; phylum Streptophyta; class Magnoliopsida; order Alismatales; family Alismataceae; genus Alisma; species Alisma plantago-aquatica. The sequence continues at coordinate 389,029,292 of OY856409.1, read as the reverse complement.
TAGATAGTAATCTTTCCAAGAAGCATATAAGAGTAAAAGACTTTTAGATGCACATATCACTAGTAGAAGTCCACAAACTCTTCAAGAAGTGCATAAAATCCACAAATATATAGAGTGCATCAAGAGATACTCATAGATAGAAGCAAAATTAATTTTTCACTCTTCATCTCATCTCTACTATATCTCCTCCTCACATCAACCATCGAAAGAATAAGTGGTTGGAGAGGACAATGATAAAGCGCTTTAGAAAAAAGTCCGTAGAGGATTTTTTGGGGTGTGCCCCTAGAAAATAGGTCTATGTTTATTTTTAGAGGAAAATTAAGCACAAATTTTCATAGAGGCCATTGAATAGACGAAGTAGATAGAAGAAAAAAATGTCAAGACAATCGACTTGTCATCCTCCTCGACACACACAATGACATTACACTGCTTCTTCCTCAAGCTTCCATCATCACGCGTCAATGAGAAGAAGCACATATACTGGTCTTCTAATGGGTGCAACTTCTTCTTGACCAGGAAGCACTGGCAGCGCCACAAACCTTTCTGACAGGCACGACTGTCCCCTAAGCTGAAGGAGTAGCGACACAACTTTCAGGCCAGGGCAGTGGCCAGTACGAGATCCTACGACACTGCTACAGTGAGATTTATTTTTTTCTAAGTTGGCTGCTACAGTTTCTCACAAGAGATGAGTGGATGCTCTACATGTGCTGGGTGCGGGCCAGTAGTGGGGTGCCCTCGTTTGTTTCTCCCAACTAGATAGACAGAGCGTTGGGGCGAGAGCCACATCAGCAAACTGTGCGAGTACTGCTGAGTCTTCCGAGCCGTCTGCATCAAGTTCTGGTTCTTCTGGCATCACACTCACAAAAGAAGAATATGATAGATTTATTCTGGCTACACAACATTTGAGTATGGGATCTTCTTCCTCAACAAATCTGACATCTACCACTGGTAATCAGGCTACCTCTTTACTGGCTTCTGGTTCCACTTCTTCATGGGTGGTTGATTCTGGAGCGTCACAACATATGACTGGTATGAGGTGACTACTTCATTCTATTGACTCACATATTCCTCACAAATCTGTGACCATAGCAGATGGTTCAGTGAGGAGAGTGTTAGCAAGTGGATCTGTTTCTCTGATTCTTAAAATTGATCTTAAATCTGTTCACTATGTGCCTGCATTTCCTTTTAATCTTCTCTCTGTTGCAAAATTAATTGATACTGTGACTTGTACAATGACGTTTGGGCCTTTTTGCTTTGTATTACAAGATCTCAAGAGTATGAGGACGATTGGTGGGGGGCCTAGGAGAAAGGTGATCTCTACCTCTTCCATGGTGACAGTCCGCCTCGCCAAGTATCTTCTCCTGCTCCGACTATCCTTTTGAGCGGTTCTCCCTTACTGTGGCACTACAGATATGGACATCCGTTGTTGGAGAGCGATCTTCCTCAACAAATATGGCATCTACCACTGGTAATCAGGCTACCTCTTTACTGGCTTCTGGTTACACTTCTTCAATGGTGGTTGATTCTAGAGCGTCACAACATATGACTGGTATGAGGAGACTACTTCATTCTATTGACTCACATATTCCTCAAAAATCTGTGACCATAGCAGATGGTTCAGTGAGGAGAGTGTTAGCAAGTGGATATGTTTCTCTGATTCTTAAAATTGATCTTAAATCTATTCACTACGTGCCTGCATTTCCTTTTAATCTTCTCTCTGTTGCAAAATTAATCGATACTGTGACTTGTACAGTGACGTTTGGGCCTTTTTACTTTGTATTACAAGATCTCAAGAGTATGAGGACGATTGGTGGGGGGCCTAGGAGAAAGGTGATCTCTACCTCTTCCATGGTGACAGTCCGCCTCGCCAAGTATCTTTTCCAGCTCCAACTATCCTTTTGAGCGGTTCTCCCATACTGTGGTACTACAAATATGGACATCCGTTGTTGGAGAGCTTGAGAAAGTTAGAACCTGAGTTATCCCAAGTGTCTTCGTTGGAGTATCAATCCTCTCAACTGGGAAAACATCATAGAATGTCTTATCCCAGTCGTGTCAATAAACGAACATCTTGTCCCTTTGAGTTAGTCCATAGTGATGTTTGGGGTCCTGTAAAGACCAATAGTTATAATGGTTTTTGCTATTTTATTTCCTTTGTGGATGATCTTTCTCGCATGACATGGATTTATTTGTTAAAGAGTCGAGTTTATGTGTTATCCATTGTCAAGCATTTTCATCAAGAAATAAAAGTTCAATTTGATTGCAATATTAAAATTCTTCAATCTGATTAATGTCTTGGAGTATGTTCAAAGTGCTATGGCTGATTTTTGTAGCTCCGTTGGGATGATTCATCGTACGTCTTGTCCTCACACTCCTCAACAAAATGGGGTAGCTGAGCGCAAAAATCGTCATCTTCTTGATATTACCACGACTATTATGTTTCAATCCAATGTCCCTAAACTACATGTTTCCTGATCAACATGCAACCCTCTTCGGTGCTTCAAGGACGTACTCCATTTTCTGTCTTACGTCCATAGGATCAACCTTTCCTTGTTCCTCTCAGAGTGTTTGGTTGTACTTCATTTGTCCACAATTTTGATCCTAAGGATGATAAGTTATCCCCTAGGTCTATTAAGACTCTTTTTCTTGGGTACTCCAACACTAGCAAAGGATACACGTGCTATTGTCCCAATCTCCGTCGTATGTTTGTGTCTCGGGATGAAACTTTCCATGAATCCACACCATATTTCTCGAGTGTTCCCAATAAGGGGGAGCAATTGTGTGGAAGTGAGAGAGTGCTACCACTAGACATTGGTGAGAGAGTGCCACCTATCATTCCTGACTATACTGTAATTCAAGTATACTGTAATTCAGGAAGATCAACCAACAAGTGATACATTAATTCAACAATATCAACATGTTTATAGCAGACATGACAGACAAGATCCAGAGGAGGTAGCGACTCCAGTCTCTGAGCCTTCTCCATCTTCCTCTACTCGAGATTTCTGCAGAACCATCTGACCTTTGATGTTCCCATTGCTATTCGCAAATGTACTCGTTCCTGTACAATTCGACATCCTATTGCAAATGTGTGTTGTTTGTCGAAATTATCCAAGCAGGCCCGCTCATTTGCTCTTGGGATTGATTCTGTGGTCATTCCAAGAACTCATCTTGATGCTATGAAAGATACTGGCTGGAAACAGACAATGCATATGGAAATGTCTGCTCTTCTACAAAACAACACATGGGATCTTATTGATTTACCTCCAGGTAAAAATGTTATAGGCTGCAGATGGGTATTCACAGTAAAACATAATCCAGATGGTTCAGTTGAGAGGTTGAAGGCTAGACTGGTGGCAAAGGGTTTTACTCAGACATATGGAGTTGATTTCTTTGAGACCTTTTCACCAGCGACTCGTCTGAATTCCGTACAGATTCTTATTTCTCTGGCTACTACTTTTGACTGGCCTCTATTTCAGCTTGATGTCAAAAATGCCTTTCTTCATGGTGATCTACAAGAAGAGGTGTACATGGAGCAACCTCCTGGTTTTGTTGCTCAGGGGGAGTGTTAGAAGGTGTGTAGATTGAAGAAAGCTATCTATGGATTGGAACATTCTCCTAGAGCCTGGTTTGACAAGTTTAGTGATGTTGTACTAAAGATGGGTTTCTCTCGTTCTGTGACTGATCACTCCTTATTTTATTCTAGCTCTTCTATTGAATCCATCATTATTGCTGTATATATTGATGATATAGTTATCACTGGCAGCGATTCTACAGGCGTATCACGTGTGAAGGAAGGATTGCAGGGGCACTTTCATACAAAGGATCTAGGCAAACTGAGATAAATTCTGAGCATTGAAGTATTTAGATCTCATGCATGTACTAATTTGTCTCAGAGGAAATACGTGCTGGATTTATTGTAGGAAGCTAGCATGAGTGAATCCAAGCCGGTGTCTACTCCTATGCACTATCACGTGAAGCAGATGACTGATTATCCAGATCCAGGATACTACAGGAAAATTGTTGGGAAACTGATATATCTGATAGTTACTCGCCCTGACATTCTTTTGCTGTAGTAGTGGTGAGTCAGCATATGAGCTCACCACAACAATCACATTGGATGGCTTTCTGTCGTACTCTGAGATATATGAAGGGTGCACTCGGTAAGGGGATCACCTACTATAGACCCAAGACTCTTGTGTCTACTCTTGTTCTTACTGGTTATGCAGATGCAGACTGGGCAGGTAATCTGAATGACAAGAGGTCTACTTTTGGGTATTGCACGTTTCTAGAAAATCACTTTATCACCTAGAAAAGTAAAAAGCTGAATGTTGTAGTTAGATTAAGCACAGAGGCTGAGTATCGAGCAATGGCTCATGCATGTTGCGAGTTGCAGTGGGTTCAATGTGTGCTTTCTGACTTAAAGATTTCTGTTTCGTCTCCCATAGAGCTCAGATGTGACAATCAGGCTGCTATCTACATTGCCAAGAATCCAGTCTTCCATGAACACACTAAGCATATAGAGGTTGACTGCCACTTCATTAGAGATCAGATCAAGAATGGCAATGTGGTGACTCCGCATGTCAAATTTGAAGATCAACTTGTAGATGTCCTCACAAAGCCATCGAGTCCAACAACATTTCAGAGCTTTTGCAACAAGCTGGGCATACACGATGTGTACACTCTAGCTTGAGGGAGAGTGTTAATATATCTCTTTATATTCTGTAATTTGTAATTTCTATATATTGCTGGACCTCTATGTAATTTCTCCAATTTCTATTAATAAAAGGGTGAGAGGTCTTCAACCCTCACACACACGCTGCATTGCACGCAACTTACGTTCACACCTTGCTTCCCCTTCCCCTTTCTCCCAAGAAATTCAGTGGTTGACTTGGACAGCAGGCGGGTTACACGTTCCACTGTGTCGAGATTTGAGGTGCAAGTGGTTAATTCCGTCAATTTCTTTGCTTGATTATTCACTTTGATGAAAAAAAGGGGCTAATGTTGGAGTAGAATAAGTAACCATGCCCACCTCGAATCAATTGATTCGTCACGGTAGAGGAGAAAAACGACGAATGGACCGTACTCGAGCTTTAAATCAATGCCTCTAGAAGCAAGGAGTATGCCAGCATGTTTCGACGAAAACACCAAAAAAACCTAACTCAGCTCTACGTAAAATAGTTGAAGTACGCTTGAGCAATCAAAATGAGATATTTGCTTTGCCCGCCTCAGAATATTCCTTCCTTTTTCGATCGAAAGAAAGATATATGTATCTATCTATATCGTACGTAGAGCGCCCAAACGCTTTCTGGGCCAACTTAGTTCTCTTATCCATCGGTCCAATGCACATGGCTCATCATCGGGGAGGGAAAAGAACAAAATGGAGTTGTGTTGTTTGTTGCCTCGCCGCCGACATCGTTCCACACGGAAAGAGAAAGAGTGCTTTGCCCTGACCCGACTTGTGGGTCCGCTAACGTCAAGCGAGGATAGGTTTTCAGGTTTTTTTCTCGAGATTTTTGGGTGAAGTGGGAGAGGGATGGCAAGGTTAGGCAACAACAACCGATAGGAGATGAGGCCCTAGGGTGATGGGCAATGAGAGGAGTGAGTTCGCTGTGGGAGGATTGTGTTGGAGTTCGGAGGTAGTGGAATAGCGACATGCTTTTTACAAGTTAAGCGGTTGGTGTTTAACAGAATAGCTAGAGGGTGTGTGGCTACACAGGGAGTTCCATATAGTGGTGGGCAACAAAGGCGCTTTACGACAGGAAGGGGGATGATTATCGTGATGACAAGGCGGATGAGGGGAAGGTGGCTCAGACATGACGATAGTGGGTAGGAAAGGATAGAGAGGTAGCATATTCATACGTGGCCAAGGCAGCCGACCAAGCCATGTAGCGGCGGCCGCCAGCAGGTAGAATAAATTGTATTTCTCTCTTCTAGGTTTTAAGTTGGGATCACTGCTCTGATACCATGTGCAAAGGTTAAAAATGGCTGATCGTTATATTTGATAAAAGAAATGCCCTCCTATGTATAGGAGAAGGGGAAGCGTACAAACTCAGATATCACACTAATGGGCCAAGACACACTTGAGTCCATATAACAAAGAGACTAAATAACTTAATTAACTAAACTCTCTAACACTTACTATATATATTGAATTCATTATGATGGGGACTTGGGGTTCCCATAGTATGCAGTGGTTGCAAGGGCTACCTATGCTCACTCTTAATCGGTTTGGCCGAGGGGTTCCTATAAAAGGGCTCAATATGGGTAATTTTGTTCAGAAAAGTGGTTGCAAGGGCTACATATGCGCCACCTGACCGGTTTGGCCAAGGGGCTGTTTCGCCTATGGCTAAGTAACTTTCGGGGTGGACTCTTTATGTGCTCACTTGGCTTCACAATCAATAGATGAATAGTTGATGATTCCAAGTTATGATAGCTATATCCAATGTGGTCATGATGAATGCTTTATTTCTGTTTACCGGTGTCTTTTGAATGACCTATATGGTTTTGAATAATTGTATATTTCATTTATAAATATAGTTATAAATAATTGATTCCATTGGTTTTCTTTGCTAGTATGTAACAAATATTTAAAAGAGAAAGATCAGTTTGGATCCTATAGACAGGATCCATGCCTTTTTCTTCAATCTGCATCAGAAGAACTGGACATAACAATCTATTTTCTGTTTCATACAATTATAATAGTATCATATATTCGTGTTGACTTTGGTATTCTCCTTTGAAATTGCAAAGTCTTAAATGCATATAAAAATTGTTTGTAGGAGTGTTGATCGGGTAGGATAGAGTGCATAATGTATTTTATTAGACAGTGACAAATACTTCGCTTAAAACCCAATATAATGTATTGCTATATGCAACACAAAAAAGTAGTTGTAGGTTGCTTGAAATCAACACCGTTTCTTAGTAAATATATTAAATGTTCAAAGGTGGAAAATGAAGTGAGAATAGAAGCATGAGCATGCCAATTTCTTGCCTTTAACAGCGTGGACTGATGATGCGTGGTTATTTCAGATGGGAGGAAGGTCTCAAGTGCAAAATGAGCTTCTTTGTCGATTTACCTTCCCAGAGCGGCCTGGAGCATTGATGAAATTCTTGGATGCTTTGAGCCCTCGCTGGAACATTAGCCTGTTTCACTATAGGGCACAGGTATCTCTCATGAAGTTATTGTCAATTTGAGGTCTTGCGCGGGAGGCCTCTATATTTTTAGTTATTTATGGCTGCTCAAATTCATTCCGGTTTATAACTATCCAAAAGTTGTTTTATGGACTGAACAGTTATTGCTGACAGGGTGATGATCAAGCCAACGTGTTGGTCGGTATTCAAGTTCCACAAGATGAAATGGACGAGTTCCACAGACGAGTAAACAGCTTAGGTTATGAGTATGCGGTTGAGATGGCAAATGAAGCATATCACCTTCTGATGGAATGACCAACTAGCACGTATAATAATGCTTTTCTAAGTTGGTTGCTTCTGTGATAAGAGAGATCTTTAGGCCCTCCATAAGAGCTCAGGTGTTTCTTCCCTGAATACTGAATACTAGATATCTTCAGTGCCCACTTTTCTGCGTCTGATGCCCCCTTCTAATTTAAGGTGTCTGCTTTTCGATTAAACTAACCTTCATTATGTTAAAAGTCCTTACTGTATTGATCCTAAAACTGAATTCCTGTAGAGTATATGTTTTGCTATATTACAAAGGACAATTGCTATTACTCACTTTTGATGTGACTTCAGACACAAAAATAGAATAACATCCAGACTGAGTGGTACATCCCTCACCTTCTAATAACAGAATAATGTGTTGAATCAATCTGCTACATATTATCAGCCCACAACCCCGAAATCCTGCTCTACATACCCGTGTCCATCGGGTTGGGATGCTGCGATCCAACTTTGAAGCTTATGCTTGTATATATGTTTTTTTTCCTTTGTTATTGCATTATGTGTAGCTGCTCAAATGTCATCCATCTATGAATGTGACTTTATTTGTAGATACTATAATGTGGATTATTGTGGTGAAAAAGGCACAGTTATCTACAACCGAAAAAAAACCCTACTTCGTTGTCTCTGTATCCTTGTGGAGATGTGTTTCCACTGTGGTTTATATCTGTTTTGAATCTCATTGGGTTGTCCGGTGCTTTTTTGAGATGCCGTCATTTTTTGCTTTCACAAATTGCCAGGTGTGGAGGAATGCGCCCTGACCTTAATTGAGCATGTTTATGTCTAAGATTCAGGAAACCAACTTGAATTCGGAACTCAATATTTTTTTTAGATCCGTACTGAATCTATCCGTTAGGCATGAATGAAATCTGACTTAATTATTCGATTTAACTTGAAATTTTTTTAATGATCTGATTAGTTGTAAGAATATACTTTGTAGGGATCCATATGATGTGATTTTATTTGCAGAAACTACAATGTAGATTACTGTGTGGTGAAAAAGGAACATTGTTCTATTCTGTGTTTCCACTGGTTCAAATTCTCATACTCACTCCATGTTTGGAAATGTTACTACCAATCTTCCTCCTAATAATCCTAGGACTAGTTGTGGAGCTATTGTACTAGTTTCTGAATAAGTTGTCATATGAGATAATGACACCGTTATAATGTAAAAACCACGAGAGATCTTTGTCCACTTTGGCCCATAAGCTTTCTTTACAAACGGAAACCACATGAACGTCCCTTCTATTTTTTGTGTGTTCTCCACATGCTTTGTACTTGCAATTGTTGCCTCCGTAACCAATCTTGTTGCCATGAACTCAACATGAAATCGAGTATGAATGTAAATATTTTTATGTATTTGTTAATTTTCTTTTGTTCTCAATTTTTTCTCTCCATAGCTTCCCAACAGAATCTATAAGCCCCACTTTTCATGTCACTGTATAATTTGACATCTTAACATTTTGTAATTGACTATTAATTTGTTTGAAGATTCCATTTTTATTTTACTGACCTACAAATAGGTTGAACGAAAATCATTTGAAAATTGGTGAATATTAGCAAAAATACATTTGACTTTGAGTTTGTGTACATTAATAAATGATTTATGGACGAGTAGCCATCAAATGAGTTGTGGGAACAAGCAACACTTGTATATTTTATAAATTATTGACAGATGGACATTATATCATCGAAATACCAATTTTATGAAGATAATATATCTTTGAGTTAGTGCAATGTGGCTTGCTAGAGAGAATAATAAGACATTTATTAGGTGTTTTGAAGATAAAATCTTCTGTCAACTATCATTAATACCAAATAATGTTGTTGAAAATATTAAAATGTGCGCTTTTAACCAAAAATGAATGTTATGTCTTATGATTTTTTTTATTTAAACGGGCTTTCATATTACACAAAACATCATGATCATAAGAGTGACGTCCATAACAGTGGGGTCACCCTTTAAACGTCTTCATTGTATTTTACTAGTGCAAATGATTAGAGTCTACAGGAAGCTAAAATGTCATATTACAGTGTCACTAAAGACATGAGAGTTTAACTTCGCAGGTTTATGAGTCATGTCTTTAGGTGTAATTGGGTTGATAACATCGTAAGGAGTTGTAGTAGATGAATCGAGTTTCACATTAGTGAATTTTGAAAAGATTGACGAGAAGGATAAACCATTCACAATGGCATCATATGCACAAATGAAAAATTGTCTATCATTCTTCATGGGAAAAGTCATGTCATTACAGATCATATAGATGAAGAAGAATATTGTGACAAGTATTAAAACTCTAGGCTATTCACAGTTGGCTTGCGAACACCAATGTTGAGGTTGGCACTAACTTAAATCTGCCTGGAGATCACACTGAAGGAATATTAATTGATCAAAGATACAACTGAAGCTAGATGCATTTTATTTTATTTTTAAAATGCTATATTTGTATTTTACATTCTTTGTTACAGTTATACGTGTTTTCACATCCTACATGTACATTTTGTTGTGGAATTTGACTTTGGTATTGCATGAAAGAGCATGTTTATAGCCCCTTTCAATGTTGGGTATATTTTGGGCACTTCGCTTATGATTTTGACTTATGAAATACATTCCATTATGGAATTTGCATTTTTTTGTTTACCTTCTTTTCACTCAGTTACAAAGATTTGGGAATTGTTGGTAATTATCACCAACTGTCTAATTGCGATTATCTGGATTTTTTGAATAACCAAATAGGACTGAGGGACACACAATGAAAATGACATTACACACATAAGTAAATTTTGTATCCGTCAACATATTTAATGTCTGCATCATTACATGGCTATTCAATAATTCAACTAAACGTATTACTTTATCTTGTAGGGCTATGGAAGCATTCAAAAGGGCCAGAGGAAAGGTAAAAAAAAGCATTAAGTTATAAAAATATTGAGGTAGTTTTCTGACTCGAATGCGTATATATATGCCAACTATGATTTTTGTTATTTATTAACATTTCACATAATTGTAGTTTATAGTGTCCTATACAAAATAATAGTTGGGCATGTAAATACTACATGATGTAGAATATGGACCTGATTGTTAGGTAGGCAACACTTAACATGCATTTTCTATAGACGGTAACTCGTATAGTCTTGATCAAATCATAAGTAAACAATCTCATTTTATAATATGAACAATTCAAAACCAACTCATGAATTATTTTGTTCTTTGTATACAGTTGTTTGACATGATAGATCCATGTATAACTGTAGAGATAAATTAGATATGAGAAAGGTGAGCACACTCCTTTGTTAAGGAAGTCAACCTTGAATTTGATTGGGATGAAGTGTTGAGTTTTCTAAACCTTGAGGTCATTATTTCTACATACATGTGATTGTGTGATGGATATGACTTTTTGCAACTTTAAATTTGATGTGCATATGTGAATGATGTGAGTAGGAATTAGAGAATGATGTGTGTATATATGCATGTGTGTTTGAATGTGTATTGGAATAAATACAATTATAATTGCATTTGTACTTTTGATGATAATGGAATTGGTTAATGGAATTATGTGTGTTTTTTGAATTATGTATGTGCATGAAAATGGAACTAAGTGTTGAAGAGTACGTATTGGAGAATTGAAATATATGTGTATGAATTGGAGAATGGAAGTGTACGTATGTACATATGTGTTTGTTATTATATATTTTGTAGGTATGCTAGTATGTTATTAAGTTGTAAAAAGGATGGAACCTGAAGTTCTAATGAACTGCAAGTTCTACATTCAGTTGAATAGTCAAACAGTAGATCTACAAACCTGCTATAAAAAATTGAACTGTGATGTCAATTTTTGCAAAGCAATTGATGATGTAGGTCTACGTCTTCTATTATGCAACTATGACTGAAGACATATCTAATCTTATCAATAAATTTTTTAACTGATAAGAAAGAACAATGTTAGTTTCATGATAGAAACGACAAAGCCAATATGTGTGGTTGATTTTACAGCTGTAACCGACGACACAACTAGCTTATCAATAAAATTTTACTGATAAGATTTTACAATGTCAGTTCTATCATAGAAACTGATGACATAGTTTCCCTATAATGTTAGTGCGTTGTGGCCGAACTGAGGACATACAATGATACCACGACAATGGTATTTCTCTGAATCATCATGTTCTATTTTTCATAGCAACCTACAATGGCTCTATGTCATTGGTTTTGCCTTTCCGTTGAAGCCGACGTTGTAGGACCTTAGTTGTAGTGTCTCCAACTTATGTGTTAGTACAAAATCGACATTATAGGTTCATTTAAATCAATGCTAGAGTGGTATTTGTACTAGTGTTTGGCACCCCACATTTGGACAAGCTTATTGATATAGTCCTTTTGAAATTTGACAAGGTCATTTGGGCATGCATGTATTATCTTAGCCTCCATTCCCGTTGGGCATAACATTTTCTTTAATTCATATGTTGAGATTGGAGGCTTGTTTTCTTTAGGAAGAATTTCTTTCAACAAAGACTACAAATACATGAAGCTTTTGTCTTTCCATCTATTGTTAGCCTTCAAATTATACAATCTTAACACAACACTCAGCTTTGTAAACTTAGTACAACCCAAGTATAACAGTCTCTCAACATCATACACAATGTTTCTAAATAAGGAAGGTGGATCAATAAATTTACCCTACAACTATCTAGCATTGCATCAACTAGGTCTATCAATTCGATTCGTTAACATCTACATTGTCAGTAATTTCTTCTTCAACACAAGTACTGCTATCAACATATGCTAGTTTCGTAGTAGGAATCTATCCATGCTGATACCATTCTATATAGCCCTGTACAACCCTATTGCATATGACATGATTTTTGATTTTTTTTCAACAATATCGACTCTTGAGTTATTACTACAATTCCTACATAGACAATAGAACCTATCTCTAGGTTGTTTCCTGTGTTCCTCCAGAAATATTACAAACTAATCAAGACCAATAATAAAATCCCAAGTGCACTGATTTGGAATGGACATCCAAGATCGGTCCATTATGTGATCATAGAGAAAATGAGAACTTTTCAAGATCTACTCCTAATGAGTACATCTATGACGAATTTCTAGTCCAACAAGATATATGTCTAAATTAGGATTTACCGTTTAGAGTGTAGGTAAATATAATAGATTCAATCTAAATCAAACTAATTTAGGTAATGTATATCAGTTCAACTTAATTGATTCATAGTTGTGATTATGACATTCAAATTGAACAATACACCAAATAATACAAGTAATTATACACAAATTCCAACTAGACAAGTTTGATTTCTTCATAGTTACATTTCATCATTCAGTTGATCTCAATTTAGATAAATTCATATCAATGTGGAACTCAAATCAAGTTAATCAAACAATTATACAAAAATGCACTGAACAGACAATTAGAAAATAATGCATCAACAAATAATGGAAGTGTACAAAGAGAATAAGGACCTTCCATGGTAGGGGAAGAGGGCGTGCTTGTAGAAGTGGTAGAGGGCACGATCACTAGTTGCAAGAAAGTAGGAGAGGGCACTTGCAACAATAGAGGTTGTAGGTTTGGCGACAAGAATTCAATGGAGGCGAAGACAATAGAAGGAAACAATAATAGGTGGCAACTACAATGGTCTTGACAATGATGGTGGCAAGCAAGAAGCAATGGTCTTGGTGACAATGGTGGGTTATGGTTGCACTGGTGGCTGGTGGTGGTGGTTGCGTTAGTGGAGAGGCACTGGGCGACAACAACAACGATGGCAGTGGTTGGCAATGACGGTGACAAGGACGACAAAGGCAACTTGTGCGACGATGGTGACATGTATGATGAAGGAAACTTATGCAGTGACTGTGGCGGTGGTCAGTATGAGAACAAGTAGTAGATATCGACAATAGATAATAAATAAATCGCCAGAGTTAGGTATCACAACATTGATTAATGGGAAAAAGAAATTCATGGGTGCTATGAAGTGGAATTTAGTTTTCGATTGTCTATGATAAATCATTGACATATTACAATATGTCCTCGATTTCTAATTACCAAATTGACAACAAAGGTCTTATCCATACTAAAAATACCGACCTCACTAAGACTTGTGTTGTAAGTTTGTAGTACTAAAACCAACAACTACCCCATCAGAGGGAAGAATATTTCTTGCAGGGCACGCGGCGGGAACCCATTGTCATCAATTTTCAATAAATAACATAATGACACTTGTCTTATCCCTATAAAAACACCAACCTCACTAAGACCATTGTTGTTAGTTTCTAGCACTAAAACCAACGACATAACCCAATTAGCAGGAAATTCTTTTTTGTGGGTCATGTGATAAGAACCCCTTGTCATTGGTTTTCAATAACCAAACCTACCACATGTGTTATCCTTGTTAAAAAAACACCCACCTCTCAAAGACCCGTGTTGTCAGTTTTCATTGGATGCAACTAACGACAAATTCTTTTTGGAGGCAAAATTTATTTCTTGGGAAGGACTTTGTCATCAGGTATAAATAAAACTGATGCAAAAGTTCAAAATCAAAACTTTACCTAAATAATTGAATTTAACAGACTATCTATGATGCCATTTATCCAAAAAAGAACCAACATTATAATAAAAGTGGTACCCATATTTTTTCTTAGTTGATAAAACTTGACCAATAATGACGTTTGTGTTTTACCAACTGATAATATAGGCTCGTGGTGTCAGTTTTTTACTAGATCCAACGTTTAGAAAACTGTCGCCAGAGGTAAAAAAATGTACGAGTGGATCATTACAAGATTAGAACAAGAAAGGGGAAGGAAATATTATCCATCACCGTGATAGGTAGAGTAAGCAATTGAAGGAGGAAATAGCTTGGACTATCGTCTAGGAGCTATGGTTCTCTTTGTCCTTCTTCCTCAATCTAGTAAGAAGCACAAAAGGTGGTGGATGGAAGCGACAAATGCTGGATGGATGGTGAGGGCATCTAAGATCTAACCACCTTTGTGGCTAGATGATAGATCTTGGTGAAGTGATGAGAAAGGGATGCTCTATAAGAGCCCCATAGAGGTGGCCAATGAAGCATGTTCAATGGTGATCGTCTTCCTTGGTTGGGCACAGGGGATTATTAGAAAGCATCTTGTAGAGGAAGCGATCCCCCTCAATGGAGGATGATATTGGCTATTTATAGGCTACATAGTACAAAGTAGGGAAGACATTAATTTGCAAGGATGTTGTCAGTGGACTGGTGTTGTTGGTCAACATCTACAATAGTGTCATCGGGCTCTATCCTGAAGCTGTAGAGCGGCCGTTGATTGATGAATGTCCTTCATTGGGATCACAACTCATCAGTCTTAGTGCCTTTGTCGGCCAACACTCAAATCTGGTAGACTATCCGTCGATCGGTGGTGGTTTTTTTAGGGAAATATGGAGACAGAGAAAGCTTGAAAAAAAATTAGCTGTCATATTCCCCTTTAACCAACAGATCATGCCAATAACTATGTTATGGGAAGGATGGTTTAGAAGATATACCTAGTCCTGGAGCAAGCCCAACAACAATCTCCTCATCGTGGTTGTGCGTTGTTTTCTAAAGTCGCACTCAAACAACGTATGTGTTAGCCTCATGGTTGATCATCATGGACAGTAGGTTGACATTGTCCTCTAAGTGGGAGAAGGATCCACACCTCTAGAGTAGTCCACACAAACCACCAGGAACTCTTGTCGTTCTAGTAGAATAGACAAGAAGGATTTTTTATCCTCACATTGGCGTTATAGTAACTGACTTTCTCTCCCACAATGATTCTCCCTACTATCCCTCCTTTAACGAGTAGGACTTTCTCAAGTTCTCTTACTTACCACAACCAGAGAAGTCAAACAATTTTTAGAGGCAATTGAGTTGTGTCTAAAAAGCCCCCAATACCCCTCTATTTATAGGAGGGTCAGGGTCAGGGTTCCCAATGTGAGTGGGAGCGGAAGGGACTCGAATTTCACGAACTTTCGCAACTTGTGAGTGGCAAAATGGTCAGTTAACTAGTAAGCGATCAGATGGCATGTGAGCCATTCGGTTCACCCAGTGAATTGGTCGTTTCATCATGTTTCCCAGTTGCAATTGTATTGGCAATTCTAAGCCAAAGAATACACTGCATGACTTCAACACTAATCCTTGATGGAATAAAATTGATCTATGAAACAGACATCTCATCCCATGAACCAGTCGTCTGGAAACCTTGAGTCGATCAATTCACTCAGTGAACTAGTTGGATTCATGCCCTAATTCACCTAGAATTCAGCCAATGCAATATCCAATCAACCTGACACTCCAATCGGTCAGTTCAACACTTAAACCGGTTGGTTCAGTGTCCAGTTAGTCAATTATTATTTAAATTGAGTACCTTAACACTTTTGTAATAAATTTTATTATGATTCATTATTAAACTCCTATTCCAAGTGTATCCTATGTGTGCGACCCTATAGGTTCCAAGCTACGTTGGTAGTGAATGCTCATAACTACTTCATGACATCACAAGCAAAGAGTGGTGCCTAGTCACACATCATTTCTACCCAAGTAAATATGGAAAGTTGGAGAACAACTTCAACCTATAATATGTGATAGATGTTATAGTGATTGTATACAATTCCTTTGTCTCTGATATCCGGATTGAACTCGAGGTATGGAATTGTCATCCTTTCAGTGTTCAATCCATGTTCCTTGAACTAGAGCAGACTGTCTGAGATATATGTGACCTCAATATCATATATTGATTCACATGTGCATGTGCATGCTTTTCTAAGTCTCTCTTATCAAGTGGCCATGATAGCAAACTCCTGTAGGAGAGATAAACCCCATATGCATCACTCACAATCATCCCCATGTGTCATAATGCATTTGATCATGACCTTTATGGAAACATTTATTCAGGATCATGATGTATGATGTCAAAACACACCGAGTGACATGTGATGAGTGTAGTAATTTTAGGTCTATGACCACCAATTATGGTTTCAATGTGTCACTCTCAAGGTGAGTCTACTTGATACAATATTCTCTAACAAGAACATGTGTACTTGGTTTGATATCACATATCATGACTGATGAGACTATGTCATCAACCAACCCACACTCTAGTCTTATGTGTTATTATTGTCTATCTACCTTCCACAATAACATCCCACTAGGGACGCAACAAGAATGCACATACTCTTAACATCCTTATGATCTCATTGTTCAAGTCACACATTTGAAGACATACATCATCGAGTAATTGTCATTCTTTAGATATTCATTATGTTTCCTCAATATCTCATAACTCAATGAAACAGAATGAACCAGAAGCTTGCCTTTATTATTATTAATCAAATCCTTTATATAATATCCCATCACAATCATCATAATGATAAGCTCTTTGGGCATACATACCAAAAAATTCCCACTTGTACCTAGAGCCAATCACCCACAAATCTCATTTTTAGTGATCGAAACATGTCCATTATGTTTCTGTTGTGCAAGTGCTAATCCAGCGGGTTAGCTGTCTTTAGTTGGTATATTGCATATTTCACATCTCTTCAATGTATGCCATTTCGTATGAGATGGAATTGAAGTAATATTTCACATCTGATATTCATTGCATAACCATTGTTTTCATAGTATTTCTACCGTGTCATCAACAATTGGAACATCTCACAAGTTCATCTATATGAACTTCTAGATCCATACATATTCACTCCTGTGGTCATAACACCAAGACATATAGCTTCTATTGTAGAATTGAAATAATGGTCCACAATTGGAAACTCCTTCCAACTTATAACTCTTCTTTTAAGATTAAACATAGTTTTATATTGCAATCATTCTATGTAATTTTGGAAGCTTGCATCGATGTACCCTTTACATCCAACTCTTCCTTATTACCATAGTGCATCAACTGATCCTTTAGTGCTTCTCAAGTACTAATGGATGTTCTTTATGGTATTCGAATGATCTTCATTGGAACTTGACTAATATCATCTTGTCATGTATAATACATATAAGAGAATGGGATGAGTACACTATATTGCATATATAATAGACCCAAATGTGAATGCATATGGCATATCTTCCATTCTTCATAAGAATTGGAATTGGATTCTTGAGAAACTAATCCAATCTACATGGATAGATTCTCTCTATCTGAATCCTTCAAGCTGAACTCTTTTAGCATCTTGCCAATATGTGCTCATATTTAGGTGTAGAAACATTCCAAAACTATCTCTATAGATATCAATTCCTATCATATAGGATGTTTCACCAAATCCTTCATGCTGAAGGTGATTTCCATGACACATTTCAATACTTAGTATTGATATGTCATTCCTAATCAATATGTGGAATATTTATATGCTCCACTAAATATTTTGTAATCACATATTTCATCTTTTATATTGACTCAAGTCAAACTCTTTGATTGCCTTGTCAAATCAAAGATTCCCATTCTGAGATGCTTATTTCAACCTCTAGATTGAACATTGTAGCTTATAGACTTTATTTGCATTAACAAAGTTATAAAACCTTCAGGCTATGTCACATATACGTCCTCTCTATTATTCCTATCAAGGAATGCAATTTTAATCTCCATATGCCAAATCCCGTAGTCTTAATAAGCTGCAAAATAAACATGCAATTGATGAACAAATTTCATCATGTTCAACACTATGAACTCGTGTGAAAAACCTTTGCAACCAATCTATCCTTTTATGTCATCCATGTTGGTCGTCCTGATGAAAATCTAACTACACCTTATGGGGTTTACCCCTCTAGGTCGTACCACCATGGTCATACCTTGTTAGTGTTCATGGATTGCATTTTGGATACAATGCCCTTAAGCCATTTCTTAGACTATGGTCCCTCAATAGTTCTTAGTTGATTGTTGGCTCATTATCTTATGACCAACTCACAACTTGTATAAGTTGTAGGATTCACAATCTTTTAACCTCAGATGTGTTCTACTAGAACTATGAGTTGTGTGTTACAAAAAGAACTTGAGATTCCTCAACCACTTATGAGTCTCTATGTTCTCATTGTACCTCCTTACATTCAAATGTTTTCTTTGTTGGTATCGAACTTTTGAGTTGTACTTTACTCCCAGGATTCTTCTAGAATTCACTTATCCCATCGAAAAATAGTTTTGTAATTGGATTGAGATAAGTGGTGTTCAACAAATTAACATTTATGTGATTAAATATTTTCAAGAAACTATATTCTTTCATAAGTTTCAATCCTTTAGACATATCCAAACATTCCCATACTATATCTCATATGTTGTCCATAAAACCAATTTATGAGGTACTTTGTTTTAGTGCTAATCATATGCCCAAGAAGAAATTAGAAGATTATATTAAATGATAATCACATCATGACTCATCATGTTTTGATTCTTTCTTTTTGATACATCATCATGCTTCAGGTGGAGTTGATTGTAATACACTATCATAGTCTCTCCAGAAGGTCCTCAAACTATTCCTGTAAAGTATTTCAACATATGATCGTATCAAAGTATCTTAATACCTTTAAGGAAGTTGTGTACATACATGTAATCTCATTGAACACTTCAAGAGACTTGCATTTTGCTGAATACATATCACCATACCATTAGTAAATATAATGAAGTACAAATAACTATATGTAGCATTTATTCCAAAGGTCTTTGCACATCATTATGTACATATCCTTGTAGAATGCATATTCTCCCACTACACCTAGTGAGAGGTGGTTTGTCATGTTACACATATATAAGACTTGCATGTCTCTTATTCATTCATTAACTAAAAGGAGTCTAGATAAACATCAACATGTTCTAGAAATGCATTTCTCACATATGTTCTCTAGGCGATAATGCTGCAAATGTTGATTGTTTGAGTTATCAATTATAATACTTTAGGTATTTACATTATAAATATTTATCTTTTGATCCTTTCATATAAAGATCATAAGATGTTTTTGGCATTGCCATACACGATCATATCGTTGAAATAGAACCATTAACAACTCTTAATTTTAACCATCCTTGTCCATTAAAGATGCATAAAGAAAAATGTTTCTATTATTGGCATAATGAAATAGCAATTCATCAAACTCTATGACATGTCGAACAAGCTAGGATAAATTCTAAATGTAGATTGAAGTTGTAGCAAATCTTGCTTTGCACAGTCCATCCTTGTCCTTTCATAAAGGCTTTACTTCTTATCTGATCTTACACATGAAGATGAAGAAGTAGTCAGATTTATCTTATAAAGTTTATACCTGATGTAGAGGTCTCTACCCCTTCCTTCTTCTTCTTTAATTCCTCCAGGATGAGAGGGCAATTCCTTTTCTAGTGTTGGGCTGGTGACAGTGGTGACAATTATCTCCCTTCTTTACTCCTCCCTTTGCTTTGAGTGTTGAAGAATTGGGCTTCTGGCCATCTTTAGAACTCTTCTTAGCTTTACATTTGCCTTTCAATTTTCCCTTTGTCTTGCTGATCATCATCACCGACTTGGGCTTGTCTTTCTTCATTTGTGCCTTTGCTGGTCTCAAAATGCCAAGTAACACTGTCAACAACTTGTCAAAGTCATTCATGTTGTAGTTCAGGGCAAACTGACTATGTGACTCTGACAAAGACTTCAAAATCACATCAGTGGTGAACACTTGACCCAAGGGGAATCCTATTCTAGAAATGTTCTCCACATACCCAATGAACTTGAGCACATGTGGGCCTACTGGATCTCCTTCTGCCATGTTATATTTGAACAACACCTTAGAGACATCAACTATCTCCTATCTTGCGTGATCTTAGAACATGTTCTTAAGATGTGTGACCATCTCAATAACAACCATGTTCTCATGATGTCCTAGCAACTCATAGTTCATTGAGTACATTATTAGGCACTTGACATCAATGACATCTTCAATATGCTTCTTATAAGCATCCCTGTCAGTCTTAGGTGCGGTGGGAAGAGGTTCATTTGGCTCTGGTGTCTCTAGGACATACAACTTGCGCTTCTATGTGAGAATAATTCTCAGCATCTTGAACCAACTTGTCCTTCTCAAGGACTGATCATAGAGAAAATGTGTTGTTGTGTGTTGCCATTTGATTCTACAAAAGAAATTTGTAATTTTGTCAAAAATATCATTTTTGATTTGTGTAAAGTTTGATGATGTTTAATTAGGCCTTTAATTAACTATTTATCTCATTATTTTTGTTCAAATTGACAACTCTCAATTATGAATTTAGTTGATTAAACTTCTAATGAGCCAAGATCAAAATAATTCAATTATTACTCGACCAACGCCATCATCTATAATCAATCACTAAAGTAGGCAACTTTTACCAATTGCATCTTATGCATATTGGATAGATGGTATGAACAACCCCTTGCCATAGTCATTTGCATGCCTCTAGGTGCTTAATCTCATTAAGGACACGTAGTTAAGATTGACTGAAAAGCCAAATTGATGGATATCCACCCTACTTTGGAAGGACTTGCATATCTACCATCACACTTCCTCGAGATGGATGACGCACCATGAAAACCTAAGCTTGGTCGATCAAGCTTTTCATGTGTGTTTCTAATGGAAGGCATATTAGACTTAATATGTTTGGTTGAGTAATTTTATATATAAATACATATACATTATCCAATCACTACATATATGTAGTACATATCATATACATGCTATATCCCACAACGTAAATATGTAATATAAAACATTAGCGACAGTTATAGCCATACTACTATAATTTCTTGGAGCCATAAGGAATTACTACCACCTAGATCTACATCTCATGTATGAACCTATTGTACATCTATGCTTGCCAATCCGAGTTGATATGTTCAACCCTTGAGCCAGTCAGCTTGCCTCTTGGCCGGTCGGTTGGCCGTATGAAACAATTATATGGCCTTTTTTCCAACCAATATCTGGAGACCTCTAAATAATCAGTTGGATCTAACAGCTGGTAGGTTCACTCCTCCTACAGTTTGCCCTCCTTGGTCCTCCAGCTGGCCGGCTCGTCACATGAAACGGTCGGCTCGCCTGACACTAATAGTCATTTTCGTCGTTACAAGAAAAGAAACTATCCTATTTCTATTAAACTTATTACATGGTAATGACAAACCTCGAGTTATATTCGAGGGGAGCAAATGTAGGAAAGAATAATACTTTTACATTGGGAAGAAGAAGGAAGATGCTCGGTATGCAAACTAAGAATAATAGGAACAAAAGAAACCATTCAACCACACACAAATATTTGAGTTTTTGGCCATAACCATGCTACACATCCACCATCAAAACTCCCTTTTAGGGATATATGTGCAATTGCATATATATATATATGTTTGGGATCATATGTGGTCTTTACTTGGATATGCACATCTGTCAGTTTAAGTATTCACATTGTATGTCATAAATAAATGATGAAATAAAAAATCTGATCATATCGATTATCCAAAACACTGTAAATTGACATGGCTCTAATACCAATGTGGAAAAATATAGAGACAGAGTAGACAGTGGAAAAAAAATTTAATTGCCATATTCCCATTTAACCAATGAAACACATCAATAACTATGCAATGGAAAGGAAGGTTTAGAGGATATAATGGGTCTTGGAGCAAGTCCGGTGACAATCTCCTCATCGTGATTGTGCTCTCTTTCCTAAAGTCACACTCAAACAAAGTCTGTGTTGATCTCCTGGTTGATCACCATAGACAACATGTTGACATTGTCCTTCGAGCGGGAAAAGGGTCAACATGTCTATAATATTCCACACGGACCACCAAGAACTCTTATCATTCTAGTAGAATGGACATGAAGGAATTATCCCCTCATGTTGGCGTACTAGTCACTAACTTTCTCTCCCACAATTGTTCTCCCTTACTATCCCTCCCTTTAGCGGGTAGGACTTTCTCGGGTTCTCTCAGTTACGTTACTACAACTAAAGAAGATAAACAATTTCTAGAGGAAATTGAATTGTGTCTGAGAAGCCCCCAATACCCCTATAAATATAGGAGGGTCATGGTCAGGATTCCAAGTCTAAGTGGGAGCAGAAGAAACCAAAATTTTACAAATTTTTGCAACCTACAAGTGGTGAGACGATCAGTGATCGGTTGGCATGTGAGCCTATTGGTTCACCCAGTGGACCAGTCGTTTCATAATATTTACCAATCATAATTGTATTGGTAATTCTATTCCAATTAATGCATGACATGACGTCAACACTAATCCTTGATGCGAATTGATCCATGAAACAAGTGTCTCATGCTAAGAATCGGTGGTCTGGTGACCTTGAGCCCATTGTTTAACTCAGTGAACTGGTCGGTTCATGCCCTGATTCATCCAGAATTCAGCCAATGCAATATCTAATCAACCTGACACTCCAACCGATCGATTCAACACTTGAATCAGTCAGTTCAGAGTCCAGTTAGTCAATTATTGTTTAAATTGAGTACCTAAACACTTTAGTAATCAATTTAATTATCATTCATAATTATACTCCTATTCAAAGTGTATCATATGTGTGTGACCATATGTCCATAACTACTTTATGACATCATAAGCAAAGAGCAGTGCCTAGTCACACATCATTGCTACCCAAGTAAGTGGAAAGTTGGAGAAAAACTTCAAACTACAATATGTTATATGTGTTATAGTGATTGTATAATTCCTTTGTCTCTAATATACAAATTGAACTTGAGACATGGAATCATCATCCTTTCAATGTTCAATCCACATTCCTTGAACTAGAGTAGACTATTTGAGATATGTGTGATCTCAATATCATATATTGATTCACATATGCATGCACATACTTTTCAATTTTTCTTTTCCCATGGATATGATTTCAAACTTCTACAGGAGGGACAAACCCCATCTACATCACTCATAGTCATCCCCATGTATCATAGTGCATTCGATCATCACCTTTATAGAAACCTTTATTCAGGATCTTGGTGGATGATGTCAAACCACATCGAACAACATGTGATGAGTGTAGTGATTTCATGTCTAAGAACCACAATCACCACCTTCACTATGAGAGATGATTATGAACACCAATTTGGCTTCCATATGTCACTCTCAAGGTGGGTTAGTCCATTACACCATTCTCTAACAAGTATCTGTGTGCTTGATTTGATATCACATGTCATGACTAATGAGATTCTGTCATCAACCAACCCACACTCTAGTCTTATGTATTATTGCTATCTATCTACATTCCACAATAACACCTGACTACATAACAAGAATGTACATACTCTTAACATTCACATGATCTCATTGTTCAAGTCATGCACTTAAAGACATACATCATTGAGTAATTGCCATTCTTTAGACATTCTTTATGTTTCCTCATTCTCAGAACTGAGTTAAACAAAATGCATCATAAGATTGCCTTTATTTATATTAATCAAATCCTTAATATAATTTCCCATCAGGATGGTGCGGCTCGGTAAGTCCCAGAAAAGGGACCCGGGTTCGACCCTCGGCAAAAATCCTCGGGGTGCAGTTAAGGCCCCACGTTATTGAGCGTGCCACGGTGCCCCCATGTTACGCGGCTGGTTCCAGGGTTTACCCTATCTGCGGGGGTCACAAAAGTGGCGCTCGTGCGAGAGGGGTTCCTCGTCATAAAAAAAAATATAATTTCCCATCACAATCATCACATGATTGGCTCACTGGGCATACATACCAACAATTTTGACTCAAAGCAAACCCACAGTCAGTTGACGATATAATTGTGTAACCATCAGGGTGGTCTCCGTCATGAGAAGTCTGACGGGTGTTTAACGCTTGTGATTTGACAATCAATGGCCGTTTTCCTTGGAGCACACCCAACCAGGGTTGACTGTTGACATGCCATTGAGGGATGGTGCTGATGGAGTCTCAGAACGACAGGGACGTTGACTGATGAAGGTGTTGATTACTAAAAATTAGGTCTAAAATATCAAAAGTTTATTTGGCCCGATTAGTGTGACCACCATGACATATATTGGTGCACTTATGTGATGGTTAATCATGCTATGGAAACCAATAGATTTTATCAAAACATTAAATATTCACATAAATCTAAGGAAACTATATAGATGAAAAATCAAAGGTAAATTATGGGACTTGAGAGAAAAACCCGACTAAAATACGAATGCAAATAAGGTGAATATGCTTCGTCAAAGTACCCCAAACTTAAGCATTGCTCATCCTTGAGTAACATAAAATCTAAAATGGTCACCGATGAAATATTTTCAACCTTTCTATTTGTCTCATATTCACATCACATTACTTTCTTGTCTGCCAAGTATGGCTAAGCATCTCAAATTTCTAAGATCACTGAGCACATCTTACAATATATTCGTTTCTGATTTTGTTTCCCAAAAAACATTTCCTCCTTACTATTTCCAACATCAAGCATGTTTATGAGCTTCATGAGAGTCTATAGGTACCCACGAAAGAACAAGTGTACATCTAACTAGACAAAGGTGTTTTTTAAGAGAGTGGTAAACTTGAGGTATTCATTGTGCCTACATGTGAAAAAGTAAAGGACAAGAGGTATGAAGGGAAATGACAAATCTCTCCTCTATTCGACTTGAGATTTTATATTATGACTGCAGCTACATTGATTGCACTTTTTTGTATGCAAATATTCCTCTATTTGACTCGAGCTAGCATTTTTATCTCATGTGCAAATTTGCAACTTTTGTTTATGCTTTTGGTGGTAATCCCCTATTACATGGCAAGGAGTATGGAAGAAGCATTTAGAGAGAGGGGGTGTGCCACCTTGAACTTAGGGTTTGACACTTATTTTGTGGCTTTTTGTTTCTTTTTGATGGATGGAGGTTTATGAAGATGGAAGAAGTGCAGAAGAGATTTCATATCATAATGCAACTTGACTTTCAATTCTATGCATCGAGTCGTACTCATTGTCACATTATGCTCAAATAATGACTTGATGGGATCAAGTGGTGATTTTGTGTAAATGTTCTATTTGTAAATAGGAAGTGTGACGTGTTTGTTCCCTCTTAGTTCTAGTGATACTTGCCATCATTTTTTGAGAAAAAATATGTTAGGATTTATAAACTTCATAAACTGATTTCAAGACACTACTTAGTTTAAAAAAATTCCTCTTTAGGCTTTTCTTTTAGTAAGAGGGATATAGTGATGCAAAATTGCATGGAAAAAGGAACACGTTGGCTAGATAAAATCTTTGATTGTTTGAAAGAATCAAAATTACATTTAGGTTTCTATACAATTCTACTTTGAAAATTGAAACTTTTGAAACTTTTGGTCAAAACTACAATGATGGAATCATAAGTCTGAATCCGGTGGGTGTTGATGGAGAGTAGAATACATACCACCCACCATCCACCCTGATCATATAAATTTTATAGTATTGAGATAAAACTAAATCTGAGATGGAGGGGAAAAATTGGGATGATTGGACAACTAGGTGTGGCTGCATCCTGTGGTTGCATCCCTATCAACACCATTTCCTCCATCTTAAAATCTCAATGTAAAATTTGTCATGACTTAAGATTGCATCTCTTGATGCATTATCTATTGAGTGAAAAATTGACTAAACTAAAACTGAAGTCAAAAATTAAATTAATGGTTGGGTTGCCTCCCATGAAGTACTAGTGTTTTACGTATTGGCTCAACATCTTGATTTCAATCTTTAGGTGGATGAGCAAGTTTGGAGAGAGTGAGAGGTAGTTCAATATTCATGTCATCCATTATAAAATATCTCTTCAAACATTGGATATTTGTCAGATTTTTCACTCCACAAGATGAAGGCACCATGCGGGTAGATGTGCGTGACGATGTTGGTTCAGACCAGGAGAATTTGAATTTACTTGGAAAAAGTCTGAGAAGTGAGTTAAAAAGCAGAATCTGGTGTCTGACCTATATTTCTTTCATTTTTAGTTGACTTTTAGGCCATATCTTTGTTCTCTCTTTATAGATATGTGCATTTCCATGTGTGGTCAATATGAGTTCTTCAAGCTCCTACAACCGTATCAATGTGTTCTGATCATATTTCTTCATATCAAGGTTTAATTGTTTTAATGGGCCACCAAGACTTATGATCCAACTCACTAGAAAGATGATAAGAATTCCAATAAATGAATGTGAATGTGGTGGTACCTACAGGAGTCTTACAAGCTATCTTGCACATCATTGATTTTGTTGGAACAATATTTGATATTATGTCCGACGTTTTTCTCCATAACGGATTCGACTTGCCTATTAAATACCTACACTTGTCCACATGTTTGGGGATGTTAGGGGGAGGCTAATTTATGATACATATCATATATTCTCAGCGGAGTTTCTAAACATCATTCTAGAAAGTGAGAACTTATAATGCCCATGCCGTCTGCCCAAGATTTTAGTAGAGTTTTAGGAATGATGACTGGCCCCATAGACCATCAGTGGCCTTAATTGCACGCTTTCTCCTCACTCACGCACAATTCAATATCAATTTCCTAACAGTCACCCATCCTAGTGCTACTCCAAGCCCAACAAGCTTAACTTTGGAGTTCTAAGCGATGGACTCCTTGAAAAAGTAGGTGCACCTTGGCTATGGGTTGTCCAATCATTTTTTTGAGATAATTTTATAGAATGCCTCAAATATTGGGACGTTACAATCTCCCTTTCTTAGACTCTTAGCCTCCTCATCAAGGATGAACTATATAACCTGATGAACTATATAACCTCTTAATACTTCCTCATTTGACCCAAAATGGCCCATGGACACCCAACTCTCGATCATGGATATCGGCGCAAGGGTGGCTGAACCACCATGGACAACCCTTTCCAACATGCCTCAGTGACTCAAATCAGGATTGGCATGCCACATGCCCATGTGGGCCCCACCTACTGTAGGGATTATGACTCTCATACCATTTATAATGTCCAGGCCCACTGCCCAAGGCTCTAGTAGAGTTTTAGGAATGACAACTATCCCCACAGACTACCATTGGCCTTAATTGCACACTTTGTCCTCACTCACACGCATGACTGGATCAACTTATCCATTGGTAACTCATAGCAGTAGTACTCGAAGCCCAACACATCTAACTTTGGAATTCTTAGTGACGAGATTCATGAAAGGAGGTGTACCTTGGGGATATGGGTAGTCCAATCATTGCTTTTAAGATCATGTCATATGAGGCCTCAAATCTTGGGATATTACAAAACCTCCATTAGAAATGACTGTGTGAGGGACTCAAAAACAAGTTAAGATAAGATATGTAAATAGCTTGATAGCAAGTTTTGAGTCACTATTAGTTTTGGGTATTGCTTCTACCCAATTTGACCAATAGATGTAGGAGAGCCCATATGAAGAGGGAAATGGACCCATGTAGCCCACATCCCATACATCAAATATTTTGACTTCTTCCTAAAGCTTTAAAGGCATTTCATCACTCTTACAGATGTTTCTAGACTTTTAACATTTATCACAGGCTAGAACAATTTTTTTGGCATCCTTGCATATTGTTGGCCAGAAGAATCCACATTGTAAGACTTCAACATAGTCTTCTTAGAACTCATGTGGCCTCCTGTAGGGCCTGCAAGACATTGTTATAGAATCATTAGAGCTTCATCTAAAATACTACAATGATAGAGACTATCATCTTACAGTTTAAAGAGGTATGGTTCATCTCACTAATACTATTTGACACATGCATGAACTTCCTTTTCACATTGGCAGTGCATTCATGATGAATGGTACCTACATCAAGATAACTGGCAAAGTCAGCATACCAAGGATAAGTGGCTGAAACCTTCATGAGTTGGTCATCAAGTAGTGATTCATTGATGGGAACAATGCCTTATCATGAAAGTGGCTCAAATGATCGAAAACCACATCCATGGTCCCCTTCTTCTCTCATATCTCTAGATCGAACTCTTATAGAGGAAGGATCCACCAGATTAGTCTAGATTTTGTGTCCTTCTTTGTACATAGATACGTTATACCTTATTGTAGCATGTCAAAATAAACAATAATCTTTAGACCCACAAGGTATGACCTAAATTTATTGAAGGCATACACAACTGCTAAAAATTCTTTCTCAATAGTTGCATAATTGTTTTGGACTTCATCAAGAGTTTTGGATGCATAATAGATAAATTGATGTTTCTTATATATGTGTTGACCCAAAATGGCGCCTACAACATAATCAAGAGTGTCACACACAATTTCAAAAGGTTGTGACCAATATGGGTCTAGAATCTCTTTAAGATGATATAATGCGTTGCTTCAAATTGTTGAAACTCTTCATACATTCTTCATCAAAGCAGAATTCATCATCCTTGAGCAACATAGTAGTTATCGACTTAGCTATTTTGGAAAAATCACTGATGAATCTTCTATAGAAGTATACATGGCCTAAGAAGGCTCTGAATTCTTACATTGTGTTAGAGGTCTAAGCATACCTTTTACACCTATTTTTTCCTTGTATACATCAATTCCTTAGTTTTCGAGTCTATGATGGGGCACAATGCCTTCCTTCACAATAAAATGACATTTCTCCCAATTGATCACAAGACATGCTTCTTCACAATGTTTGAGGACTAGAGAGAGATGCATTAGGCATGAGTCAAATGAATCCCCATAGATAGAGAAGTCATCCATGGAAACTTACGTAATAAGTTCATTTTTACCTGGAAAAAATCGTTGTCATACAATGTTGGAATGAAGCTGGAGCATTGAACAATTGAAAGGGCATTCTTCTGAAGGCATAAGTACCAAAGGGCATGTAAATGTAGATTTCTATTGGTCCTCTAGATAGATTAGGATCTGATAGATCTAGAATAACCATCAAGATAACAAAAGTATTCTTGATGAGCTAGGTGCTCTAGGACCTGGTCTAGGAAGGGTAGGGAAAAATGATCCTTGCATGTTGCTTTGTTTAACATTCTATAGTCGATACACATCCTCCGCCCAGTGATTGTGCGAGTGGGGATGCATTTTTCTTCTCATTACACACTGCCTTGGTGCCTCCTTTCTTTGGGATGACATGTATTGCGCTCACCCATGGTGAGTCAGAAATAGGGTAGATGATACCAGAAATGAGCAACTTCACGACTTCAAGACAAACCACTTACTTCATGATTGGGTTCAATTTATGTTGGTGCTCTGTAGATTGTTTATGGTCTTCCACTATAGGGATTTGTGTGTGCACAATGTTTGAGTTTATCTAATGAGATCACTCATCTCATAACCTATAGCCTTTTTCCTTTCCCTTATCTCAGATAATTGTTTGTATTCCTTCTTAGATGTCAGGTCAGAATTGATTACCACTGGGCAGACCTTCAAATCATCTAGAAAGACATACTTCAACCACTCTAGTAAAGGTTTCTCAGGGGCCTTTGGTGTTTCATCTAGCTCCTTGGTAAGATAGACATCCTTAAGTTCTTCAAATTTAGTTACCGAGTCTTCTTCACTACATCATGGTGAAGTATGTACTCTTTGCTTATTCATCAATAGACTCACTAGCTTTGGGATCAGTGTAGATACTTCTAGGGGGTTATCAAATTTTGTCTCTCCTATCTATGGAGTAAAATATTTTCTATACAATCTAGAAAGAAAACTTCTTCCTACATGATGAATCTGTACATGTTATCAAAAAATCTAAACTCAAGAATTTCCTTTCCTAATCTTAGACGTAAGGTTCAAGCCTCGACATCAATTAATGCCTTTTTGTGGCAAGGAACAATCAACCAAATAAGTGGATATCTAAGTATCTTACTTTATATTAATAATAAATAAATCACATGGGACATACGAATCTTTTCCTACCATGACTGGGACATCTTCATGATTCCCATCAAAACAATCATTGAACAATCACCGAGCTATATTGTCAGCCAGTCGGGAGTAATTTTGTAAATCCTAGCCTCTAACATAGGTTATAAGACATATTGGAGATGCTGAATCCAAGCCCAACTAATTCCTCTTGCATGTAGATTCACCAATGTGGCATGCCATTCCGAAATATCCTACATCCTTCTGCTTCTTTGACATTTAATTTTGAATTATATCAGATGGTTTCCTAGACATATTAACTATCTTATTCTTTGGTTGTGTATTTCTTTGTGAGGAGCATCTTCAAATATTTTGACCAAGCAGGTATTTCTACTAGAGCATCTAGAAAGGAAATATCAAAGTGAAGCTTTTCATGGATTCCTTGAATTTCATGAAGTGGGTATCTAGCCATTCCCTCCTTAGGCGAGCTTGGAAGGTAATAGATATGAATAATTGGCTCGGATGGACTCTCCATCTCTAAAGTAACTAGTTCTTTTGAATTGACTTTTTATGTGTTACCAATGACTACATGATATTGTACTTTAGCATTTTGTGTCACTGTAGAAAATCATCCTTGTTTGCTTCCATCACAAGGTCTTGGTGGTTTTCCTACAAACGCTCCTGTAGGTAGGTGAAGTGTATCTGAATTGTGAGTCAATTGAGATTCAATGTCTTTTTGATGAGCTTGTTGATTTGCAATCATCATTTATTGTGGTTGTAGGATCTTATTAATATATGAAAGTTTGTCATCTGATGATGGAGTGTTTCCCTGTGGTTGTTGTTGTTGTGGGGCCTGGTTACGATTCTGGTATTGATTGTAGTTCCCATTGTGGAAGTTACCTTGATAGTTTCCTTTATTTATGAAGTTTTACTACTGATTGTTGTTCTGGAATCCTGGAGGGCCCAACTTGATTTCTATATTGTACAAATTGTTGAGAATTTTCAGCACATGTAGGGTTTCCATATTAAAAACCATGATGTTTTCCATTTTGGTTGGTAATACAATACCCTTGTCCAGGCATATTGTGCCATTTGATTATTGTCTTGTTGTGTGGCATCATTGCTCATTATTACATCCAAAAGAATATTACAAACCAAGGTAGAGTGACCAATGCTTTTTCATGCTTCACAAATTTGTGTTACTGCCTTGACTTGTTATTGTTATATTTGTGGTGAATTTCTTCTTTCATAGGCATTGAAGAATTTTTCAAGACTATTTTGCTCGAGTGATAGTAGCTTTAGAGATTTTGCAATATAATTTATCTTAAAACTACTCTCTGTCATAGATACCTTCAACACTCCTGTACCTATAGATGTGCCCTAATTAGCTACATTTTCAGCTCTGATGGTTACTGCCATCCAGTCCCTATCATAACTTTGGCACATGCAGTTTTTTCCATATGAGAAGTCTAGGAACTTCTTTATATCATGATCCACACCTATATAGTAAATATTGATAAGATGATTTTAAAAAATTCCATGGTGTCGACATTTGGGGAGTAGCTTATTGTATCATTCCCATGATTCTGCTAGAGTTTCACTTGTGACTTATGTGAACTGCGTAACCTAACATCTAATGGTGTATGTGAGGGAAGGAGGATAAAATTTCTAAAGGAATTTGTTTTTTAGTTCTTCCCATGTAGTGATGGGACCACCTTACAGAGTAGTGTACCAACTCATCACTATTTGCAAGTGAATATTTGAAAAATGGAGTCTAATAGCATTATCAGAAGCTCCATTTTTCTTAATCATAGCACATAAACCTACAAAATTTAGGATGTTCTCTTGATAGTCCTCTCCTTGTTTGCCTAAGTAGGGATTGTTTTGTAGTCGTGTGATCCAATGCATTCCAATTTCAAAGTTAGGATCATCGATTGAGGTTGGTAGCCTTAGGGGTTGAGAACTCCCTACCCTCCTTTTGTTGATTGGCCTTCCATGAAGCATCTTTAGATGCACACATTTCCTCTAGAGTGGCAACACGAGCTTCTTTTGTAAACCTATCTCTCTATGGTCCATTGTCTAGGTTGACCCTTTGCTTGATTTCCTCCTCGACCATTCTAGTTTGAAACTAGTGAATGGTCTATTCCATCTATGGGTCAAATCTTGATGCAAGATCGATGCTTGTGGAGCTTTGCGTGCACCAACTTTTGGTACCTAGAAGGAAAGATCTACCACAAGTAAGAAGCATAGAAAATATAAGTTGAAGCGAATATGCAATAGTGTAAATATTAAAAGTAAATTCCTAAATTAATCTTAATACAATTGGATTAGACTAGGTGTCCACTATGCCAAGAAATGGCACCAAAACTTGATGTGGTTTTTTTATCACACTAATAAATTTACTTAGAGTTGAAATCCCTAAGATTTTACCAAACCAATGTGCAATAATATGATCAACAAGCAGACACATCTTATCTCAGTATAAATCATGATTGAATCCCAAGGGAGAACATTTATAAGAACCTTGATAGTTTGTATCCAGTCGAATAAGACTGATATTTCAATCAAGAGTTGATTGTGTTGAGTTAAACTAATTGCAAGAAAATAAAGGAAAAAAATTAAAATTGGGTTCAAATACTGATGATAGTATTAGTGTGGAATTGGGTTATACCATTGCTACATGATCAAATACATCCATATCATATCCAGTCTAGACAAAACAATTCACATGGAGCAGCAAGATCCACCAGTTAGGTGTGACAAACTGTGTAGATATCTCCGTGAGCTTGATGTCTCATTTTTCACAGGTTATGTTTCTACTACTCGACAGACACCCATCCAAATTTCTCATATGAGCATCAATCAAGTTAAATAATATTCAAAACCTAAGCATTGGAGTTCTTACAACCCAATAATATAATAGATCATGCAAAGCGGGACATCAAACCTTCCAAACTTGTATTAAATGATTAACATTGAACTAAAAGAGTTATATGCAAGCCAACGAACATCAAGATGGATATGCAAGGATGGGTAGAGTGGCTAATCCATGCACCCTAGTGAGAGGACTACTAGATCTTCATGACAAGAACAAAATAAGAAATGGGGAAGGAAATATTAGCCATCATCATGATGGGTAGAGTAATCAATCGAAGGAGGAAATAGCTTGTATTGTTTTGGGGGGCTACATCACTCATCATCCTTCCTTCTTCTTCAAGTTTGATCTACCAAGAAACATGGTAGGCGATAGATGGGAGCGATGGCTTTTGTATGGATGGCATGGGCATCTAGGATCTAACAACCGTTGTGGCTAGATGATAGATCTTGGTGGAGTGGATGAAAAATAGATGTGCTACAACAACCCCACAGAGGTGGATGATGGAGCATGATCAACATCTTTCGTGGCTGGCGCAGAGTGACAACCTCACAAAGTCTTGGAGAAGAAGTGTCCCCCCCCTCAACGAAGGAGGGGGTTGACTACTTATAGGGTATGTAGTACATAGAAGGGGACCCATTGATTTGTAGGGGCGCCATCAGTCGACAAGTGTTTTTGGTCGATGGCTACAAATCTGTCATGGGCTTTGGTTTTTTGGGATGTAGAGTGTTTGTCCATGGACAACTAGGTCTTTGTTGGGCTCAAAGCCTTCATCATTCAAAACTCCAATCGAGTAGACTACCCGTCGGTCGATGATAGCTCTAAATAAATGCAAAGCCACTATTGGTCGACAATATAACTGTCAGGCAATGACCGACAAGTCTTCAGTAATTGCAAGCCATCAATCAATGGTTATTATGCTTGGAGCACAACCACCCCAAGAGGGGTGGCGGCTATTGGCTAGCCATTATGGGATGTCGTCGATGGAGGCTCAAACCGATGGGGACATTGACTGACTAGTAGGACAACCATGGCCTAAGCTAGTGCACATGATGTGGATCTTAATCCTTCTATGGAAACCTATATATTTGATTAAAGCCTTAGAGGAAAAATAAATGGTAAATTAAGGGACCTAAGAGAAAAAATTGGTCTGAAAGTGTGACTGAAAATAAGGTGAATATGCATTAATCACATGTTTTTTCCAATGCTATGAAATGACATATAGGTAGGCACTATTAGAAGTCCAATCCAAGATGAATTTTAGCATATTTGTGTTACAATATATAAATTTATATTTTATCAAGTTTGGAAGGTGATGCAAAAATAGGACATATATGGTTGTGTGTTCCTCTTTCAGTAGTCTACCATTTCATAAGGATGTGAATGGGTAATATGTTTAGGATTATAGGATGTATTGATTCATACATCAACATTTGATCTTTTTTTCTTTTTGACAAGTATACTTTTATAGTATTCTATTGAAAATCACATTTTTCTATTTTCTTCATATTATATTAGAAGAAAAATGCTCATGATGTCTTCATGCAACTTTGCATATTTCATGATATCACTCAGATTGATTGGTGGTGGATTTAATGTATTATTATTAAATATCTTTGAAAACACAATAAGTATTGTTTTTATTATTCTTGTATTGTGTAAGTCTAAATTACAATACTAAATCAATAAAGACTGTATCTTTGAAAAAAAATAATAATGGAGGTACATACAACATAAAACTGACCCTAGTATACACCATCCTTGCCAGCGATGTATCTTAATAAAATTTATATGTTAGATATCCACCTTGGAAAACTCCTAACAACTATTTTGAAACGTGATAGTATATTTGATCTTCATAAGACCCATGATCTTTCAATATTTCACTTTTGAAAGATCATACATCACCCATAGACGTGAAAGTTTGTGAATTGGGAGTCAACCTAAATTTCAGCGCTAGTGCACCTAGAGCTGTAAATGGACATGTGTATACCCGCATATCCTGAAACCCATGCCCTCTATACCCATCACGGGTATAAACTTTTATAACCATATAACCACTTTCCCTTGTACCCGCTTACCCGCCTCTCATTGTGCAAGGTTATGGTTATGCATATACCCATACCCTCTATGGCCATGTACCCACTCAATTATAATTTTTATATAAATAAATTATATTAGAATGTAATGGTTCATATTGTATCTCTCACAGCCAGAATGTATAAGTACCTTTCAAGAATAACAATTTATATTGGAATGTGATGGTCTATATTGTAGAAATCACATATAGTAAATATAAGTAACTTACAATATTAAAATCAACAAATCCATTGAACCTCCCACACCTCATAGCCACACAAGCACATTTCATCAAATCAAGAAGGTCATAAATTCATTCCCTCATTATCTTGAATGATATTTCTTCATAACAAGTTTATTGATATGCTACTTATTGTTAGTTGCAGTCTTCCTCCCAATGTGAAGGCAAGGCAAGGCAATTTCTAATGTTATTATTGAGTGTTTGTATCTATTAACAGTATAGTCAAACATTAATTCACTAGCGGAGCCAAACATTATCTTTCTCTTTTTTAGTTTGATTTAGCTATATCAACATGCTACTCTTCAAGGTGACATATTATTTAATTATGAACTATCATACTCTCATAAAATAGAACATATTTAACACCATACTAGTACAATATCGTCCAATTATTGTGTTACTTTGTTGTATTCTGAAGTTTGTTGTGTGTTATTATAATAAGTCTACCTATAGCCATATACCCAACCACCCATTCATGCACCCGACATGAATGGGAATATGGGTACGCTGCAGGTATAGCTTTTGATTATGTGGGTATATACCCATATCCATACCCACATAACTAAACAATTATGGTTATGGATATGACCATATCTGCACTATACTATACCATTTATAGCCCTAAGTGCACTATTGTACTACACCCTGATTTCAGAACCTTTTTTTGGAGAGATTTTTTTATCTGTTCTCCTTACGTGATGAAATGCAGATGCTAATTATATCCAATGTGTGAAGGCATATTTTGGTTTGTTAATTAGATGTTTCTTATACATGACCTGATGATATAATATTTGTTTATGTTGCCCATCATAACACAAAACAAAAGGTTGTCCACAATTCACTTTATGCTAACATCTCGTATGTATTTCCTTATGGATGTTTGGGTATTTGTCATCCAAAAAATGTCTAGAGCAACTATTATTTTAATGTTCACAATTTTATTTGTAATGTGAATGATACAAATAAGAATAATATAGCGTATCTTAGTAAAAATGAAATGAAAACTAAAGAAGAGGAGTATGAGAACAATGTTCAATGGTTTTTGTGTTTTCTATAGTGTCGTTTCTGGATGAAAACTCGTCTCGTGATCTTATCAACATATACGATCACAAATTCCAATGTGTACATGCTAGTGACTTTCACCATATCTGGATGATATTTTAGGATTATGTCATGATTTGTTATTTTCACCACGCTTTCCATGTTCGCAATTCCCTCCAAGAAAATCAAGCCAGTAGCTTCTATCTTCGCCATCACTCTTCCCGTTCCATATACTTTATATTGACGTGTTTTATAATATTTTATTTTGTTCCACATAAACCTAGTCCCAAATGATGTCTTTTCCATAGAAGAACACACTCCTTGAATCTAGTTCAAGATCATCTACGGGATACGAAACCACCCCTATATCTAATATCGTTAGCATTGGTGTAAGAGGAAATAAGAAAACCATTGTAAGGAAATGTGATTGCGGAAGATAAATTAACACATCACCCATTTGGTTAATGTTAAATCACGTGATACAAAAAAATCTGATTAATGGAAGTGGAAGACATTGTTGCATGGCACAAAGGAAATTGAGGCAATAATATGTGACTGAATAAACTAATACTTTAAACCTAGAGCAGCCACGACTGCACTGCCAGAATCACATCCATGGCACATGAGGATAGAATTGAGTTTTTTTTCCCAACTACTACTTAGTTTGATAAAATATTATATTTATGTGAAACTATCAATAACTTATCACATGTTCAGTTTTGCAACCATGTAGAATGTGTATTGTCTAAATTTATCAACTCAAAATAGACCTAGACTGAAAAATGAAAATCACAAATTGACTCAATATAAATAAAAAAATCAACTTTAAATGACCCATATTGAAAAATTTAAATATTAAAATCATTTTTCTAGTTCAGATCTAGTCACCTCATGGGTTTAAATGGAACTGTGATAACTCTTGAAAAAATATCTAAAGACTTCTTATTTCCTCATGTTTGAAAACTATCAAAAATTGACATAAATGAATGAGGATACACATACATTGGATGAATATATGTTTACGTCACATTACAATGAACAATAAAAAGTAATGAAATGAACTTTCAAATAATTTATGTATATATTATTGTAAAAAGTAATATTATTTCTCGAACATTGTCTCTATCATTTTTATCTCTTACATCTTTTTCTAGTAATGTCTTACTACTTCCATATATATGCATGTATGTGACTCTCTATGTGGATGAATTTTATTAAATTCAAAGATAGTTTCATGATTAATTACTCTTTCCAGAAAAAAGAGATTCCTCTTCACATTTTTAATTTGATCGACTCTCTATTTGTTCCCATTTTTTGGATATAATATGAAAGAGACATACAAATTATATTCCAAAAAAATATAAATGATGCGCATGCCAGATGGATTACAAAATATTTTGGGATAATTGAGGAATGTTTCAAATGCATGAACGATTTAGGTTTGATTACAATAACAAGAACCTAGGAATTGTGCAACTGGAAACATGGTTGTCAATATTGGGAAACATGGTAATATGGGAACATGGTTTTGATACTTTTCCATAATGAGATACCTAGATGGGTGAGATGAATGTATCTTTTTTGATTGTTGATATTAATAACAAACCAAATTTCATTATTTGAGTCCGTTATGGCTCAATCTATAGCATTACATGAGAGGACACTAAAATTTAAAAAGAAACACATTTTCCAAAAACATGATATTGATTTTTAGAAATTAAGGAATAGGTATGGGTTCAACAACACAATACACTAATGTGTTTTACAGAATAATATTTTACAAGGTGAGGAAAGTAATGAATGGTATGGAGGTAAATCAAAGAGAGGAAAGGTCATTCTTAAATCTATATAAGACAATAAATTTCCCCAAACCTAAAGAATTTCATTCATCATCCATTCTATTCTCGATCTTTCAGTTTTGGATTCAAAGAAACAACCAGATCAAATTACATGTTAAATGATTAATTTCTTCTAGTGCTCACTGGTGGAGGACACACTTGTGTTGACCTTAGTATTGTTTCCCCATTTACATGTACCCTTTCAGATAAATTTAAAGTTGCCAAAGCAGCTTCTGACGCTGCTACACAGAAGGTTCATAAATATAAAGCTTCTTGTGAGACTAATTACCATCATTTTCTATCTTTTGCCTTTGATACCTTTGGTGTTCTGGTCGATGACTCAATTTCTCTCCTTCGATGCTTTCAACGTGTAAATACTAGGAATCTTATGTTGCCTTCATCTACATCTAATAACTTTATTTTTAGATCTATTAGCTTTTCCATCCAGAAGGGACTGACAACCCAATTTGTGGCTCGTGATTCTGTGAAGACCTTTTTATAAATGTTGAAAATCTATTGAATTTTGAAGGAAAAAATCTCTTTTGGTCATATTTTTTAGAAGTATCCTTTCTCCCATTTGTGACTCCACTCTACCATACAAACATGTTATCTATGGCATATTGTGATGGTAACGTGTTTAGTAAACTCAATGAAGATGTCTTGATGGAAATCATGGTGAGGCTCTCCTGGAAGCAAATTATGCGGTGCAAATCTATTTGCAAGGAATTTTACAACATAGTTGGTAGAAAGAATTTCTTCACAAAGTTGCATGCACGTCGTAGACCCACCATAATCATTTACCAGCCTCAACCTATGACGAGCAATGAGGAGAATGACATCAAGTTAGTTGTTATAAATTCTCCATGGCCATGGATGGGGTTAAGGACAAACAATTCCTCACTTACAATGTTTGTAAGAATATCACCCTCCCTATTAGTCATCCCTTCCATGTAACATTGGGTAATCAACCATATAGGGGCCTCTGGCTCATTTGCACCCGCACATACTTCAAAGAAGTTATCTTATTTAACATCATTGTCACCAATCTCTCATCTCAAGAATGGATTCAACTACCACAAATATGTTATGCTAGGAGACGTTACGGAAGACTACTTCTAGGACCACCAGGGTTTGGATACCTATCTCACACCAAGGAGTACAAAGTGGTGTGCATAGTATCAACTCTTAATAATCATGGGGATTTCACATGCCATTTACTAACATTTAATGAAAATCAAGATGCAAGAGATAAAGAAGAAGTATCTTGGAGGCCCATAAGAATAAAACCTCCAAAATTAAACAATGAAGATTATGGATTTAGTCAAATACAAGGTCAACCCCTTTGGTTACATGACATGATTTACTGGATATTCACCTTACTATCCTATGTCCACATGGATCTTATTCTTTGATCTTGAGAGTGAGAATTTTTATATTATCCATGCACCGTCACAGTTGGCTCGGAGATCATTTTATGTAAATCTTGTGAAGATTGAAAACAAACTAGGGATTTTCGAGCATAACTTTGAGATGAAAAATAACTTAATGAGGTTAGAGTTAGACTATGGATGTTTGAAGACTTAGTTAATGAAGTTTTGTCAAAGGAGAAAAAAGATATCGACCTCACATATTTTCCTACTAGTATGGAGCCACTACATATAGTTAGCCTTGGCGACTATGAGATCTTGATTTCTTCACGTGATTGTGTGTACTTGGTAAACTTTAATTATGGAAGTTTTTAGATGGTTCACCAACTGAAAACTATCATATATGGCCCATGCAACCATAGTGTGGTATCAATGTCTCACCATGATCCTATATGTGTTGTTCCTGTTGCTAGCTTGCAATGTTGCATCTACCATAAGAGCTCAATCAAATTGCCTTCTTATTGTCATAGGGGAATATAGAAGTGAGTATATCTCTCTAATTCTGAACTACATATATCATTTCCCTATATACATATTTTTCAATATTGCATTATTCTTTATGTAATTAGTTTCTCAATCGTCATTCACCTTTTAACATTTTATGATGTATTATAATTTTGTGTCTATTTATTAAAATTTATATAGTTCACACTAATAAAATAATGCATTTGGTTTTGACTGAGAAACTATAATATTTTTGCATCAACTATTATATATGAAAATGTTATTGGCTCTTGAAAATCACAAAAAATACACTACCTTTTCCAATTTAATTTATTTTCTCTCTTTACACATTACTACTCATTGCTATATTAATTCTACTAATTTATCCATACCACCAAAAGCATAATATCAACTACAAACTCACAAATTTATAATTATATCCAGATATTTGAACAATGTATATGTTTTTATACACCATATCACATTTAGTTGTTTGATTAAAACATACAATGAAAATCAATGATACATTATCACAAACCCTTGCATGTCTATTATAAAATAGAACCCTATTTTTTGCAAATTTTTTTATTTCTTTTGAGTGAGGTGTAATGGTTTATTAATCCAATAATTATTTTTCTCTAAATATAAGACAAAGGAGTATCATTTGTATATTTGTTGACAAAACAAAATTTTATATAAAGAATTTTCTTATTATATCCTTTATGTCATTTACATAGCATAAATCGAACCTTGAGATTTCTCATACTACCATACAAAAATATGATCGATAAAGGAGACAAATTATTTCCTAGGATGGTCACTCCATGTTATTTGTAATTTTGATAAAAGAATAAAACCTTCAATACGAATTCACATACTTTAAAAAAATATCTTGTAGCATGGAAAAAATTAGAGAATTATATATAACCTATTTCAAGGTTATCTTATCAACTTTAAGAAAAAATTGCATCAAATTGTGCATGCATAATAAACTTCCTTTTCAAGTTTTCAATCTCTTTAATTGAGAAAAATATATCATCAAATTGCATATGCATAATAAACTACTCAAGTGGTACATTAATTATATAGAAGAAGTATCATCATAAATCATTTACCTAACACTTTATTTAATTTTATATTCAAAATCATATTTAAACATAGTAGTGGATATCAAAGAAAAATCACATGTTACTTCACTAAATCTATTGTTTAATTCTTGAAGCTTCACTTATACTAAAAAGCTGTATACATTGACCTGGAAATAACAAAAAAATGCCAAACAATTTCATTTACACGATGACCTTCATTTAGTAACCCATGTGTCCTCCATTTTAGGGATAGTAGTATGATTTGTATTGCAAAACAACAAGACTTATGGAAGAACCAAATTTCTTCCATCATCACACATTTTCTACAATCATCTCTTGGAACAATCAACTAATGCTATGCAACTAATATTATCATGACCTTAAAATTGTAAATCCTATCAAAACACAATTTTGATGCAAATTTATCAAGTGAAAAATAAACACAAAATCAAAATTTTGTATAGAAACCATTAGCTATTGTCTTCCTATCCTTTATTTTGAAGAAGATTAATCATTTGATATTTTTCTAAAATATCAACCACAAAAAATATCAATTATACTTAAAAGAGTTCAATAGTTTGAACCCCACCATTATCATCAGAATCCCTAAGGACTTATTTTTTACTAAAAACACTTCCACTCTTTCCATATACAAGTCCTTTTTAATTGTAACCATTTGTAATCAATGAATTTGAACACAATCTTACACTAAGATCCAAGTTTATTAATCACAATAATTGTAAAGAGTGATGCAACTTGTGGATGATTTCTAACTATAATCAAATATACCTACATCAATTGTCAAAAACCAAAAAATATGACACGTTTTTTTTCTACTATCATTAGTAAATGTCAAAACAAATATTATATGTCCATTTGTGAAGCATCTAAATCTTCATCATTAATAATAATATAATTCTCATATCTTATCTTTGGAAATATTGGTGTAGTTATTTTATCACAATATCATAATAACATCAACTTGTATGTCATGTTTTACCAACTTGAAAATATATGGTGCATTACATCTTACAAGAACTAAAAAGTCATCATTGTTTTCATCTATGTATCGCAAGAACTAAGAAATCGTGATTTATTTTTTTGTTCATTAGATTTTCCAAGTGTATACATTTTGGGTTTTTCTTATAACAACTATGCAAACACAATTAATAATTTGAATAACATATTTTAAGCACTTTATACACCTTTTTTTTGGTCACCAAAAACCCTACTGCTTTTTTTGATCTTTTTTGAGAAAAATACAAAACAAGATATGAAAGCAAAAGGGTGGGTAAGATAAAGAAGTGAGCTAACAAAGAAACATCCCACGCAGGGGAGGGGGGAAAGTAAGAAAAGAATGGAAGGATAAAACAAGGAAGACAAGGTGGATATCTATACAAAACAATATCAATCTTCTATAACCTTCAGAGAACCTCTTTCAGAAAAAATATCACAACATGTAGATCTAAAGACTCTTCAACCTACTATTAGAGAATAGCAAGAGCTTCT
Source organism: Alisma plantago-aquatica (assembly GCA_963693085.1). Classification (NCBI taxonomy): domain Eukaryota; kingdom Viridiplantae; phylum Streptophyta; class Magnoliopsida; order Alismatales; family Alismataceae; genus Alisma; species Alisma plantago-aquatica. Next base: position 388,986,554 of record OY856409.1, on the reverse strand, counting down.
TATAAACCACATCAGGCACAGTTCAGGAGCATAAAACAAAGTTCAACCCAACTCATGTTTCTATATCACGATCTAGAGAGATTCTAAGATTGCATAACACTTGGACCTCAAATTTGATAATCTTCCACAAGACAGAACTCGATCTGGATATGTCATCATGGACTCTCTTATTCCTTTCAAACCAAGCATAGTACAACACTACAGTAGAACATAGATTAACCTTTGTCCCAGTCCCACTGCTAATATCATCCCAACTTTTAGGAGTTTGGTTAATAAAGCCCTCATCCCAAGCAAGAGTCCACAATTCAATGACATACTGACAAGAGAAAGATAGATGAATAGAATCTTAATATCCATTATAGTAGAGAAAGCACATAGAAGATAACTGAATACCCCTGCGTCTAGAGTAGTCAGTACTAGGTAATTTATTTAGCACAACTTTCCAAACATAAGTGATGTATTTTTTAGGGATCTTGGTCTTCCATAACCAGCTAAAGAACTTGTTTTCATCCTCCTTACGTCTAATAGCCTCGAAGACATCTTTTAGTTTTGGATTTTCATTTCCCTTGATTGTAGTAGAATCCTGACCAAAAATGCTAACACCACTTGAAGCAATAACTTCCATAATGATCCCTGAACACCTACTATCTGGCACTTTCCACTCTCCATTACAAATGATCCTACTCAGTTTGTTAGAATTGCATAAACCAGATCTGAGAGGAATTGAATTATCTACCTCATCACGAAGAGATTTACCCTTCAACTAGGGATCATCCCACAAATTGAATTTATCTCCACGACCAATGTTGAAGTTGCTAACATAAAGGAGATTATCCCTCACACGAAGGATATTATTAAATAGCCAGGAGAAATTAAGTGACTCATCAATTCTCCAAAATGAACTCTTCTTCATATATTTTTCATGAACCCACTTAACCCATAACATATCTTTCTTTAATGCAATGTTCCAAGCATTTAACATTAAGCATGCTTTCACCACCTCTTTAGTTTTCCTTATCCCTCAACCTCCTTTTTTAGGCATCGCGACTTTCTCCCATTTTAATAAATGCAGACATTTCTTCTTCTAAGTACCACTCCAAAGAAAGTTCTTACATATCCTATCCACTTTCTACACCTTCATATCATTAACACATATATGGTTAATTTTTCTGTAAAATATCTCATATGTTTTGAGAGATTTTTCATGCAAAAAATTATATCTTACTATAGGTATTTTCAGAACTTCATTATCTTTACAATTGTTGAATCCTTTAGATATAAAGCTTTGATTCCTCATAGTCCTTCTCCCTCGATTCATAAAGAAAAAGACAAACAATATGAAACAAATTTATAAATATTATATTCATTCCATTTTTAGAAATTCACAAACATGCTTTGTTAAACTTTAAAAAAATGCATTTGAGGAGTCAAGCTTGCATGCTAGAGACACCATTTTTGAAAATTTGCTCACCAAATTTTGTCTCTTTTATTTGTTGAATAGTCCTACATATTAGATCATAACCTTGAATCCCACTAAACTACTTTTTTTCTATCTTCAATTCAAATTATTTCTAAAGATACACTAAGGAATGCCACTATAACAAGTGTTATCATGTATATATTGTTGATCAACATTGGAGATAGAGATTTCTAATACAAAACTAGTAATATACGCTTGATTCTTTCATTTTTCAAAATATCTTCGTATCTTATAGGAAAAAGATAAATTTAAATAATTATATAATGTTGCATTCATATAAGAAATTACAAAACACTCATTATAAACTATAAAATACATATTCAATGATATATGCCTCTATGACTAGATCTATACCTAGTTTTTCTCTTTTACTATATTTGGAGTGGAGCACAAAGTGGACTTTTTCAAGAAGGAGATCCTAAACAACAATACTAGCTGCCTTTGTTGTAATGTTGCCAAGATATAAAAAATATATCTTCTTTGTGTATTCATTATGAGAAGAACAATAAGTTTTTTTTTAATTCATGAAAACCACATTTTTATAAACAATCATCAACACCTATCACTTTAAAGTTGCTGAAATGTCTATCTATCATGTAACTAATTTTTAGTTTTCATAGGACATATCTCATAAGCTTAAATAGAGACCAAACACGTGGGGAGTGATATCCTTTCCTGAAAGGATCCCCTAGGTAACCAAGTCGATAGACAATGGGCAGATCAATCATTCAAGGATTTCTTTTTAAGTCCAGTATAATTTTTGCCATGGACATCCCATCATTAGTTTGGTCCTCTGCACCAACTAGGCTGAATTTGTTGGGGATAAGGCTGAACATGTAAAAGAATGTTAGTAAAGAATGCCAAGTTTTCATAGGAGTCGATGATATTTGTCAAAGGGGAAAGCATTTATACACACCATTTAATTACTCATGTTGCTATAACATATACTCTGTACTACAACATGTAGAAAGACAAAGACTATTAGGGAAAGAAAACAATCATAATTTGCATTTGCATATGAAGTTCATATCTTTTTTGCCCCTTTTATAATTGTAATCATTCTTTTTCAATAAATATCCTATTCATGTTGAAAATATTATGTTTCCACCTAACTCCCTAAATCTATTTGAGGAAATCATGTTTTAGACCTTATGATTGTTCGTGTGACGTATGAAATGAAACAACATGAGTGTACATGCTATATCAATTTATTAAGCTTATCGTACTACAAGTTTAAGAGTCTAAGCTTTATTATATTATATTAGTTTTAAAAATAGAGGGAGTCTCATGCCTCATCTTACATCCTAACCTTCACGAGCGAGCGAACTCGAATAATAAACACACAATCAACTCAAGCATTTTGAATGGACCGTGTATCCTAAATCCTTTGCATATAAGATCCTTTATGCACTTGTTATTCTTGTATAATTTTGCGTGGTGGGTCTTATTACAATTGGTTGTGGTCAAAGACAAGTCAATTGTTACTTGGTAAGGTAATAATGATTTTTATATTGGCATGCGCACCTTATTCATGACTTATTTAAGGAATTCAGTTGATTAATTTCATTTTTCACGTGTGGAGGACCCCAATATAAATCTTACTACTCGTTGAAGTTATCCCTTATAAGCTTTATCCCACCCTCGATACATCATGTCTTACTATAATATAAATCTTAATTTAATATGATTATATTGTGTTAAGCAATGGTAGATGATGAAACAAAAATGTATGGTATGCTAGTGGATTGTTTTTGTCCTAATATGGGGTTTTCATAATCATTTATATATAACATATTCTTGGGGATATCAAAAGTACATTCTTTTCCTTTGAATGTAGTGACTAGAAATGGAGTCGCCTAATGCTATTTCTTTACAATGGGATAACATAAGAAAAAAAGTCATATCTTTGGTGCTCTAAAATTCTGATCTTTTGTATATGAGGTTCATATACTTCATCTAGAAGCATTATTTTGGTAACTTGTATGTAGGTCTTGAATTCTTTGGCACAATAAGACTTCTAGTTTTGATGTGACATTTCTATACAAGTTTGTTATTGTTAATGGTTTCTGCATTTCTTTTGTACTAGTGTCTCATCGTATTTTTTTTCTTCCTTAAATTTCATTTTGAAACTTTTTGTTTCTACTGTCAATACTTATAATTAAAATTTATCTTGTATGTTACATAAGAGGCAAGATATTCAACCACTAATGAAATTTCTAAATGGTACTAAATATTTTTAGACGAATTATGTAAATATTGTAGTCAAAAGTGACATGAGGAGCTTCTAGGAATGTCATTCTATACAATTTCAGTTTAGATATGTTTGTTTTTCTGAATTGTATTTTTCATCAAAGTCGATATATTTCTTTTTTCCTTTTTGTGTAGATGATGGAGTGGAAGCTTATGTCATTAAAAGACTCGACATGGGATCATAAGTAATATTTTCGAAGTATGTATCCTTAATATATGTGGGATTAAGAGAAAGGGATTCCCCCACCCATCCCACTACCTTTAGTGGAAGCCAGACGCCTGAGAGGTGATAAATAAAGAAACACGTATCCATCTTGTTTGAACTAAGTCCCATCATCGAGGACCATAAGAATTTGCCAACCGTTCTATCCTTTGGTTGATATCCATTAAACTATATGAGTATATTGCATGCATCGTTTTCTATCAAAAGATATACTTGGACAAAAACTTAATATATTTGAAGAATAAAATCATTTTTTTGCATTAGGTTCATAAGATAACAAGATTGTGTAAACTATGATACCATAATGATCATTCATATTTATTCAGCTTAGTATATTGTGGGAAATCATTAAAAAAAGCATTCTATCACATAAGAATATGTATATATACACACACTAAAGAAAAGATGCAATATATAATTGTTATGATGATTGATATGTGACAATATAGAACTTTCTCCTCTAATTCAAAAGGGTGAATGCAACCTTAAATTCTATTATTTTCCTTATTTTACATATGTTAAAACAAATTATTCATGAAGTGATTTCTTTGAAAAATTATAGTACATTCTCTTATAGTGATGCACAAGACACTGTAGGAAAATTGGGTGACAAATAAGGCAGCAAAAATAAAATTTTTAAAGCTCGATTCTTCTGCACAGCAAGACCGCATCAACAATAATGTATCTAGGAAGTAAATATTTCAAGGTTATACCTGATCTTAGCGTAAGTCTAGTGAAATTACCCTTGTATTAGCATCATTCATCTTCTTCAGGAAGCAATTTGCTCCTTCTTCAGCAGCAACACTCGAATAGTCGTCTCCACCGGCCTCCTGGTGCAACACCATGGACAACGATTGATGTGTACTCTTAGCAGTAGACAATGGCCTCCTGCCTCTAGAGTAGTCCACCCGGACCACCAGGAACTCCATGTTGTGCTACCAGAGCCAACATGAAGGAGTTATTTCTTTTTAAAATCAACCTACTAGAGTTGATATGCTCTCCCACAATTGTCTCTCCCTTACTATCCCTCCCTTTATTGGGTAGAACTTACTCGGGATCTCTTGGTTATCATAATAAGAAAGGAAAACAAATTGTCAGAGGAAATTGTTGTGCCCCATTATCCCTCTATCTACAGGAGAGGCTAGGGTAAGGGTTCCCAATCTCTGCGGGAGTCAAAATGGTCAAATTTACAAATTTTATATAACCTGCACATGATGAACCAGTCAGTTCCCACACCCAATATGTCAGTTGGTGGGAAAGATGGTCGGTTCGCTAAGCAAACTAGTCGGTTCGTGCAATTTCCTTTTCTGACGTCAGAACCAATCCTTAATCCAATCGAATTGGCAACCAAACCGGCGGTTCATCACATGAACCGGTCGATTGGGATATATGAACCGGTCAGTTCACTATGTGAACCGGTCATCTCACTCCCTGGTTCATCCATTGATCAACCAATGTTGATTCCAATTGACTTGACACTCCAACCGATCAATTCAACACTTGAACCGATCGGTTCAAAGTCAAGTTAGTCAATTTTGAACCTTAATTGTTTAACTGAATACCTAAACACCTTTAGTAATCAATCTATGCATCATTCATGAATACACTCCTTTAATCCAAGTGTATCCTATGTGGGTGACCCTATAGGTTCAGAATTACGTGGGTAGAGAATATTCATAACTAACTTACAACATCACAAGCAAAGAGAGTGTCTAGAAACACATCATTAATATCCAAGTAATTCAGAAAGTCAGAGAACAATTTTAACCTACAATCCTTGATAAGTGTTATCGTGATCGTATAGTTGCTTTGTCTCTGATATCTAGATTGAACTCAAGGCATGAAATCACCATCCTCTCAATGTTCAATCCATGTTCCTTGAACTAGAGTAGGATGTCTGAGATGTAAATGAGTTCACATATCACATATTGAATCACATGAGTACGACCGTACATTTCTCAGTCTCACTTATCAAGAGGCCTTATATATCAGTCTCCTGTAGGAAGGACAAATCCCATCTACATCACTCACATTCAATCCCCATGTGTCATATTGCACCCAATCATCATCGTTATGACAACCCTTATTTAGGATCACATTGGATGATGTCAAAGTACATGAACGTCATGTGATGAATGTAGTGACTACATGTCTAAGAACCACAATCTCCACTATCACTATGAGAGATGATTCTAATTACTATTTATAGTCTCTATGTATCACTCTCATGGTGGGTCTGTCTAATATAGTGTTATCTAACATATACATGTGTGCTTGACTTGATATCACATATCATGACAAATGAAACTCTATCATTAGTCAATACACACTCTAGTCTTATATATTATTATTGTCTATTTTGCTTCCACAATTATATCTGACTAGAGACATACCAAGAATGTATGTACTCTTATCATACATATAATCTCATTTTTAAAGTCACGTACTTGAATACATACATCATTGAGTAATCATCATTCTTTAGACATCTACTTTGTTTATGTCATCATCTCATGCTGAGACAAACATAATAGATAGAATTACCTTTGTTATTATTAAATTAGGTATTTAATGTCATATCCCTATCATCATATGATTGGCTCTTGGGCATACATACCAACATACTCCCACTTGCACTTAGAGCCAATCACCCACGGATCACATTCCAAGTGATCTTAACATGTCCATCATGTTTCTTCTATGCAAGCGCTTTTATAGTGGGTTAAAAATATTTGCTTCAAGTCAATATTTTGCAAGTTTCACATCTCTTTGTTGTACAACATTTCATATGAGATGGAAGTGGCATAGTATGCTATTTGAGATTAATGACCTATTTAGTAGCTCCATTGATGTCACAATATTTCTACTATGTCATCAATGGTTGGAACCTCGCACAAGTTCACCAATATGAACTTATTGATCCATGTGGTATCCTCTGTTGTTCTCATAACATAGATATACTCGACTTCTTTCAAAGATTTAAACAACTGCCATTAGTTCATAACCCTTTCCAGCTTACAGTTCTCATTTAAGGTCAAACATTAGTTAGATTACGAGCGTTTACTTGTCATTTTGGAAGCTTGCATCGAGGTAACCATGTACACCCAACTCTTCCTTATTACCATAACCAAGGAACCAATCCTTTTCGTGCTTCACAGGCACCTAAGGATGTTCTTTATGGTAGTCCAGTGACTCTCACTGGAATTTGATATATGCCCTCTCATCATGTCCAATACATACAATATTTCTAGAGATATCATCTCATCAAGTCCAATACATATCAGTTGATTGGATATCCTCTAGTCATATCTAATACATACAAGATAGCGAGATACATAACATTGCATATAATATAGATCCAATTGTGAATGCATATGTAATTTATCCATGTGTTCATGTTCTTCACAGGAACTAGGACACTAGGATCCTGAGAGACTAACTCCATGGAACATGGACAAGTTCTCTCTCATTGAGTCCTGCATGCTGAATGCCTTCAACATCTTGCCAATGTATGTTCTCTTACTTAGGTCAAGAATCCTTCCAGATCTATCTCTATAGATCTCAATTCCTATCACATAGGATGCTTCAACTAAACCCTTCATAGAGAAGGTAATTTCCTTGCTAGGTTTTATCATTTGTAGGATAAGGATGTATTCCCGTCATTATGTGGAATATAAATATTCTCCCACTAAATATTTTGTAATTACAAATTCCATCTTCATTCTGACTCAAGTCAAACCCTTTGACTGTCTTGTCAAATAGAAGATTTGAGCTCTGAGATGCTTGCCTCAATCCACAGACTGGCCTTTGTAGCTTATAGCCTTTATTTGCAATATTGGATTTATAAAACCTTTATGTTGTGTCACGTGCACATCCTTATAATTATTACAATTAAGGAATGTGGTTTTAACATCCATATGCCAAATCTCACTAGTCATAACAAGCTGCAACAACAAACATGAACCCAATGGATTTAACAATGGTAATTGGTGAAGGACTTCATCATATTCAACTTGTTTGAAATTATTTACAACCAAACTACCCTTCCATGTTGGTCTCCTTTCAAAGTCCCAAATACACCCTATGGGTTTTACCCCTTTAGGTGGATCCAACAAGGTCATACCCTGTTGGTTTACATGGATTCCATCTTAAATATGATGGCCTCAAACCATTTCTTAGATTCTAGTTCCTCAATAGCTTCTAGGTAGGTAGTATATATGATCAACCCACTGCCTTTTGAAGATATCGTAATCTTCCAAGCTCAAGGCATGTCCTACTTGATCTATGAGATTTGTGTGTTACATAAGGAACTTGAGATTCACATCAACTTGTGATTCTCTATGTTCCTACTATACCTCTTATTGGTTCAATGTTTTCTTATTTGTCTTGAACATTTTGAGTTCTACTTTTACTCCCACTAATTCTTTTGGAACTAAGTTTGTAACATCCCAAGATTTGAGGCCACATATAAAATGATCTTACAAGGAATGAATGGACTACCCATGTCACCAAGGTGCACCTCCTATTAAGGATTCTCATCACTAAAGAACTTCATAGTTAAGCGCGCTCATCTTGGAGTAGTATTAGGATGGGTGACCAATTCGAAAGTTTATCCTGGCTTGTGTGTGAGTGAGGACAAAACACATAGTTAAGGCTAGTGGTGGTCTATGGGTCCAGTCATCATTCCTAAAACTCTTCTAGAGCCTTGGGTAGTGGGCCCATGCATTACAAATGGCATTAGATCCAATTTCCCTCTAGTAGGTGGGGCCCACATGGGCATGTGGCATACTAGTCTTAAGCTGTGTGGTCCATATATGTTGGAAAGGGCTATCCGCTGAGACAAGATGGAACCACCTTTGATTGGTAGCTGTATATGGGAGCTGGGTGTCCATGGGCCATTCTGGGTCTGTACTCAAAAGGGGAAGAGATTATGAAGCCGTAAATTGAGCCTTGATGAGGACGATAAGCGTCTAAGTGGGGGAGATTGTAACATCCCATGATTTGAGGCCTCACATAAAATTATATTGAAAGTAATGATTGGACTACCCATATCATCAAGGTGGACCTCCTTTTCAGGAAGCCCATCACGAAAGAACTCCATAGTCAAGCATGCTCAGTGTGGAGTAGTACTAGGATGGGTAACCAGTCAGGAGGTTTATCCTAGCTTGCAGTTAAGGATAGTGGTGGTCTGTGGGGCCAGTCGTTATTCTTGAAACTCTACTAGAGTCTTGGGTAGTGGGCCCAGGCATTACAAAGTTTCTCTTCAGGAATACAATTATCCATATTAACAAACAACTTTATTGCTGGATTGAGATAAGATTAGTATTTTAACAAAATAACATTTATGTGATTTTATGGACAAAGCTTTTCAAGAAACTATTTTCTTATATAAAAATTCATCCATAATCACTATAAAAGACATATGGAACACCACCCATGCCATATCTCATATGATGTCTTTTGAACCATTTTAGACGGTACATTATTTAGTGGTGGTCTGTGAGGTTAGTCATCATTCCTGAAACTCTACTAGAGACTTGGGTAGTGGGCCCATGTATTACAAAGTTTCTCTTCAGGAATATTGTTATCCAGATTAAAAAACAACTTTATTGTTGGATTGGGATAAGAGTAGTATTTTAACAAAATAAAATTTATGTGATTTGTGGACAAATCTTTTCAAGAAACTATTTTCTTATATAAGCATTCATCCCTAATCACTATAAAAGACATATCGGGACACCTCCCATGTATCTCATATAGTGTCTTTTGAACCATTTTAGAAGGTACATTGTTTAGTGTTAAGATGTGCCCAAAAAAAATGAGAAGATTAGCTAGATTTTATCGATAATCACATCATGACTTAATAAGATGTGATTCCTTCTTTTTTATACACTTTCATGATACACTATCATTGTGTTTCAGGTGGAATTCATCATGATACATTATAATGATCTCCCAGACGCTAGTCAAACTCTTAGTTTTAAATATTTCAACATCGATCACATCAAAGTATCTTAACACTTTTACCAAATTAGTTACATACTTCATTCACAATCTCCTTGAACATTTCAAGATATTCATACATGCATTTAATTATATAAAATTTCTATGTCGACTGATAACATCAGTAAATATATAATGAGGTACTTGTAACTGCCTTTAGCATTTAATCTAAAAGATCTATATACATCAATATGTATGAGCCCTAATAGAACAGTCTCTCTGCCACTACATATAGTGAATATGTTTTTTTCATACTGCATAACAAATAAGATATGCATGTCTCTATTGGTTCAATTATGAAAAGAGTCTAGATTACCATCATATGAATTCTAGAAATGCATTTCACTTTTATGCGCTCTAGATGACAATTCTATAGGTGTTCATTGTATAAGTCAACAAGTCATTCAATATATGTGTCATACACATTTATCTCTACAACTATCAAGTATAGTTTATAAGACATAGGGCATTACCATATAAGATCTCATCTTTTAAAATGAAAAATCAATTTATTCTTTTCCATACAAGATACATGATGTTTTTATTAATGCCAAGTCCATAATAACAATTCAATAATTTTATTATATGCCAATGAATGATAGATTCCAACTGTAGTGGCATCAACTTTTACTCCTTAAAGTTCTAGCTTATTTCTTATGGGTCCTGAAGTAGAGATATCTATCTCTTTCTTTTACCTTTGTTCCTTTAAGTGAAAAGGAAAAATTCCCTTGCACTTACCCTTCTCCATAACTTGAGTGCAAAAGACTTGAACTTTAACTTAGCCTCAGGTACTTCTTGACCTTGCCATTACCCTTGGACTCATTTCTATTGATCATAATCACAAGTTTATCCTTCTTCATTATTTCTTTGGCATTAGTCATCATTTCAAGCAATTTATATAGTGACACAGCGATGTTACTCAAGTGATAGCACTTGATGAGCTGGTTATTTATAATTCAGACAATGATTGTAGAATCATATCTGTGGTCAACACTTGATCTACAATAAATCCTAGTCTCTCCACATGCCTAATCATATTGAGCACATGGGGCTCTACTGGATCTCCTTTTGTTTGTTTGCACTTAAACAACACTTTGAATACATTATACCTTTCTTGCTTTATATGATGCTTAAGATGTGTTACCATCTCGAGAATGTCCATGCTTTCATGCTGCTCATGCAACTCATAGTTCATACTGTAACATACCGAATCTTGGACATTTTGTCTTTTGACCCTCTTTTCCATCTTTTCCTTTCATTTCTATCCTCTCTGGCTTTTCTGTGTAATTTGTGGAGAATATGATGGTTTAATGAACATTTGTTCACCTTTTCTCTCAATATTTGGGTTTATGCACAAATACCTCAGTAAAGACTTAGTAATGGGTGTAGTATGTAAAATGTCCACCTAAGTGCTAAAAAGAATAAATAAATTCATCCTAGAACTTTCTAATATCTTTTAGAATATGTAAAAGGAGATAATTCTCGAAATATGCATAAAGGAAATAATAAATGTGGTAATTGAAAATAATATGGAATATAATGGATTACAGGAGATAATGAGGAATATATTGTCCCAAAAATCATAAGTTGAAACCCATGAAGATAATTTGGATATCAATTTCGTTTTCTTGACCTAAAAGGGCCGAATATCACCTAATTTGGAAGATAAATGGTTATATTAAAGTCTTTATTATAAGAATAAAGGAGATAAGCCAATAAGGTAAAATAAAATATCTAACATCCTCAAATTGGTAAATAACTCTAAATTCGTAATCTACATATCAAAATGAGTCTATGTGTGAATTTTTATTTAATTTGGTCAATGTTAAATATTTTATTTTATTCAGGAGAGAGAAAATGACTCAAAGAACAAAAATATTAAATATATGTTGAAAAAATCAATTTATGTCAAAATCGTGTTCTTCACATTTAGTATTGCTTATAGGCCAAGTTTTATATTTTTAGAAAGTTTCTAGATACCTCTAATAAATTAAAAGGATAAATAAGTGATAAATTTAAATGAATTAAATAAAATAATAAAAGTCTTTAAAAAATATAATAATGCAAATTTGTGTTCTACATGTTAAAATAGACCTTTGGATGAATTTTTAATCATTTTGAAAAATATTTGTTGAGAAGATAGATTTAGGAGAGAGAAAGAGTGTAAAATTTCAACTCATTATTTAAAATATCAAACACTTTCAACAAATAGAAATAATGACAAATTCGTTTCCAACATACTTAATAAGACTTATGGGTAAAGTTTTATAATTTTTGGATAATCCTAGAGTCATTAATGCATGAGGAAAAATAAAATATGATTTGAATTATTTGACCTTTTAAAAGTCTCTAAAAGGCAAAACTAATTCTATATTTGGATAATACACGTCAAAATCAGTCAGTATGTCAATTTTGGTTAATTTTGGAGGTCGTTTGTACCCTCAAATAAGGAAAGATAAAAAGTTAAACAATTTAAATAGAACTTTATTTGATTGGGAATGCAAATAATGCACACGTCAAGGAGGACCGTCCGATAATGTGTGGATGACACGGATTTCATCTCCTACCTCAGGTAGAAGACAACCACGCCGTGAATTGCAACTGTGGGTATTTGGTCAGATGTTTTTGGCTTTTCTCGCTCGTTTCTCATCCGTTTCTCACGAGTTTTGTTGTGTTAGAATCGGGAGAAGATTCCGCATTCATTAAACTCATATTTATGGTCTCTTGTTGTCTATTCAGAGAATGCACGAAACTTGTATAACACGGCTTTGAGGTCACATGTCTCTTCTCGGTTTAACTCACCCTCACCTATATATACCCCTACCTTTGACTTCCTGGGATCCTTTGTAACTCAACCCAACTCCCAATTTTAATTTTCATCCCTGTTTTGAACCCCAACGAGCGGCCGAAGGCGCATAGCTTGCGGCACCCTTCTCTTTCACATCTCTTCATCTCTGACCAAATAAGAGGTACCATCAGATCCAGCTTCTCCTTCTCTTTCTTTTGAGTCTCTGAGCGTCGAGTTTCATGGACGGTGGCGAAAACGCCCAAAATCTTTGCAAGCACCAACTTGCGGTCATCGACCATGTCGGGCTGAGTGATGGGGGAAGACAACCCCATGTCTAATGACATTTTTACCCCTCCCTCTGTTTGATATGAAGTGCCTACGTGGAAATTTCTAATTAGTCGGTTTTAGAAAAACCGTATCTCTTGATTCGTTTGTCGAAAAATAAAAGTAAAATATGTTTTGGAATCAGAAAAAGATGAGCTTTCTAATAAAAATATTTTCGAAGCCTGGTTTTGAGTTTATGGACAAGGTGTTTTTGTAGATGATTTAATTAACTAAAAATCACTAAAAATGACCCTAAAAGTCCATATCTTCAAAATACACAATATTATATGACATTTTGATCAGAAAACTCTATCTAAGACAATGGTGATGGTTTCAGAGTCTAATTCGATGATTTGCACAAAAAGTTAGTAACTTTAAGGTTTTAAGTGTTTAATGAATGAATATAGTATCACACTTTATGTTTCTATTGGTTAGGGACATGATGTGACACCCCATGTTTCAACAATCTCCACATGAGAAGAAGCATTAATATCTAACTAATACCGGGAAGTGGCTGCCAATATAGAGAAAAAACACATTATCAAAGGATGCTACAAGTCATAATGTGACTAACAAAAATGAAGTTTATAACCATAAAATTGCAAATAATAACCATAAAATTGAAAATAAAAATAAAAAAGGTGGAAGAAGTGGGAAACATAAAATACAATGTTTAACACTAATTTCGTTGGGTGACTTCTTTCATTGAAGTATGTCAGGGTTTCATGATTTTCTCTCTAGGTTGTAGCGGTCGACAAGGAGAATGTAGACTTTTGGTAAATGGAGAAGGTAGAGGGCAGTTAATGATGTAGGTTTATAAGGGTTAAGTATTTTCTTGTAGTATGAGGGACTGTCATATGATCAAAGACAAATTTTTTGGATTTAGTTTTTATAAGACCCCTGACTTGGGTTTTGAGGTAACCCTATTTGTTTGGCTTAAGTATTTGCTTAGAACCTTGCTCTATCTTTTGAGATGTAATTAGGGCTTTTAGATATCTTAAGTTTCAAGTGTGAGCTTGTTTGGTTGCTATTTGTGCTTTGTGTGCTAATTTTGGTGCAAATTGCAAATTACCCCAAGTAGGGAGTTGATGTGCAACTTGTCACTTATAGAGGGTTCCTTCCATCCCTTGGCATCATCTATAGGAGATAAGAATAAGTGGGCACCTTATATGGGCCTTGGATGAGTGGTGGCATCCTTAGTGGTGACTAGGGTTTTCTAGGGTTGCCTCATTTTGACCTTGATGTACCTTGATGATGGCAGCGACCTAGGTAGCGGCCTAGGGGCTGTTTTGGATGTACGTTGGCTAAAACACTTGCCTAGGCTTGATGTTTTTACAACCATGAAGGTTTGGGACAATGTGTTTCAACCTATATGCTTGTCTTTTTATATTTTGACCTCTTTGATGGTGATGATCTTGTTTTGACCTAGTCATGATGTTTGCTCTTATTTCAACCTATAGGAGGTGTTGCTACCTAAAACACTTGTTTGGGACCTAAGTAGGTCGACACCCAACATCAGTTTTATTACCATCTCATGCGTGCATGGTTTAAGTGGTTGCGTGTGGTGGAAAAGTGTCCCTTAGGTGCCTTAGGGTGTTTACACCTCATCTTTGACCTTCTCTCTCATCCCTCAAGTATATAGCCTATTTTCCCTCCATACAAGTGAACCCTTTTCGGAAATTCTTGTTCCTCCCTCTCCTTTTCTTACCTTGGGGTCTTGGGAGGAATAGGAGCTGACCTTGAAGCTCTTGGTGGTCGTATCTCTTGCTTGTGGTGATCTATATCCATCTTCAACCTTGGTAAGTATCTCCTCTTCTTTTGCAATTTTTTCCTTGGAATCTCTACTCCATCTTCTTCCCTTTTTATCGGCCATGGACCATTCTTGGATATGATGGTCGTTCTTGAGGTAGAAACCCTCATCACAAGGGTCATAGGCCTTAGTAGGAGGAAGTTGTTTCCCTCTTTTTCCACCTTCTTCCTTTAGTTTGGGTAGGGTTTTCTCCCCTCCTTTTTATCAGGCTATCTTGACATTGGTATATCCTTATCTTCGAGGTGTTGTTGTGATCATGAGAGGATCCTTTGGAGGAGCTTCTTCAACCCTTGGATCATATGCTTGGAGCCCTTGATCTTGGAGCTTGGGGATCCTTCGAGCTAAGCTTCTTAAGGTAGGTTTTATAACTCTCTACCCTCCTATATTATTAGCACTCTTAATCTTATTTTCATGTTGATGTTTATCACTCTAAAACTCTCTCTTAATATTCTAGTAGATGATATCATGATCTAGAGCCTAAGTGATTACGATTATCATGCTCTATATTCTTAGAATCCAAAACCCTAAGGTTAAGTACCTGATTTCGGAGATGGGTGTGTAATAGTGGTTTACCTCCTATGTATTGATATTGGTTTTTGGCCACACACATAATATTCGTGTCCCATGATGAAATATGGAGTTTAGGTTCTAATTTGGATGGGTTAAACACATGCTTATCTCCCTTTCTTGAGGTTCTTTGTGATGGTTCTATGGCACATGTATTAGGGTTTCTGGTGATCGACCTTGTGTATGGTTTCCCCCTTGGAGATGGTGGATTCTTCTTAGTGTAACCTTCTATTTTAGTATCTAAAGATGATGCTAAGATTATAGATGATGATCTTAAAGCTGAGGGTTTATGATCTTGTAGTTTTCTCACGAAGATAACTCTCCCTCCTAAACCCTAATCTTCTCATGCTCATTTTCTTAGTGATTTTGAGAGGATGGTTTTACATGTACCCTTAGCTTTGGTTTTGTCACCATGATCAAGGTTTTGGTTCTCATGTTATTCCTTGGTGATTTCATGTTCTCTTTCATGTTTAGAGGCTATGTTTCTTCTCTCCTAGTAGTGTTTGCTAGATAATCACCATGGAACTCATTTTAGGGTTTGGTGATCTTAGATCCTAGAGCTTGATGTTGACAATGTTTGGTTTTTTGCTGTTGATCTTGTTTCGGCCGAGACAAATGTGTATCCTTGGGTTTGAGGTTGAAACAGTCATGTTTCCTTTGCTGTTTTGGGATCTAGACACCTTATTTCCAGTTGGTTGAGTTACACTCCTTATGTGCTGACCGTGACACCATGGTTTGGGTTGGTCATGATGATGTGTCACATGCATGATGATGTTGTTGCCTTGATCTTGATTGCGATGCCTGGTTGAGGTGTGTTAAGGGTCGTAACGCCACCTATGGGTAGTTCTTTGGATTGTTACACTACTCCTTGTTTTTAGATCACGATGTTGCCCTCTTTGCTTTGAATTGTGACGTTATCCTTGCTGATGGTCGTAATGCATCATTTTGGTTTGCTCGCAACATGATGTCTGTGATGGGACACGATGTTAATCCATGTTGGTAGGTGTTGGGGTCGGACACCTTGTTGGTTAGGTCATAATGCTTTGGTGGCTTGAGGTCACAATGTTGAGTTAGATGGTGGTCATAATGCCTTGATGGCCTGAGGTCATGACGCCTGAATGGTGTGTGGCCGAGACACATGTGTGATGTCATGATATGATACACATACCCATGCATACAATAATAATTCGTGTACTATTAATAGAGTAACCTAATCACATTCATCTAGTGGTGCCTTAACCCTAATCAGTTCAAGGATGTGGGAAGCTTTATAACTAGGGTTTGGTGTCATGAGGTAACCCTAATCAGCTCCAAGTAAGTGGGAGGTGATTCAACTAGTGTTTGGTGTTATAACCATGATGGATACCTAATCTACTATGTATGTAAATCCTAATCCCATTTGTATACCTATTTTCTTGGTGACTATTGTTTATGGTGGCTTTTCTTTATCTCTTGACCATAATCTTAATCATCTTTCTTTAGGATCATGTACCTTGACCTATCTTGCTGTTTGGGGTTCTATTTGGGTGTGTAGATCGTATTTTATCACCCTTTCTTGTGATGTTTTCATGAAGTTTCCATAGTGCAAGTTTTAGGGTTTTTGGTGATCATTTTGAGTGGAGTATTCCAGCTTGATGATGATGGAGTTCCCTGGAGTTATATTCTATTTCAGGTAATGTTCTTTCTTGTTATGATCTTGGTGAAGTTTTGCTAAGGTGTGCGACCACATGGGGTCCCTAACCCTTCCTTGTAATGGTCGAAACCATGTTCTTAAGGACCATGTTGGCTTGGATTTTGTAGCGGTCGTAAAACCAAGTAGGTGGTTAACCCTTTAGTTGTTTGGTGCTGGTCAAAACAAGTATGATGGTGATGGGTCATGACCATAGTTCCTTGGGTAGTCGCTACATATTGAAAATGGTGCTTTAGACTTTGTGTTTCGGCCTAATCCTAACTCTAAGGGGTTTTTGCGGTCGTAACATGCTTAGAGTGTTGTGGATGGGGCATGGTGATGTGTTATAGTTGTAACTCATGGCTAGGGTAGGTTGCTACACCTTTGTTGTATGAGTGGTCATGACCTAGATGATGGTGGATCATACACATATGAGTGATGTGGGTTAATACCTATACATGAATACATGATGATACATGTATGGTACTATTTGGATAACGTAATGCTTGACCCTAAACTTGATGCTTATTATTTATACGATCTAAGAAAGTGGGAAACAATATTCCTAGAGTTTGGTTATGATTGTATGATACAAAACCCTAATTGGCCATAGTGTGGAACTCAAAACCTAATATATGTTATGTATTTGTCATCATCTCATGTTGTGACTAATAGATGAAATTACATTTATTATTTTCAAATCAAGTATCTAATGCCACATTCCAATCATCATATGATTGGCTCTCTGGGCATATATACCAACAGACTCCCACTTGCACCCAGAGCCAATCACTCACGAATCTTATTCCTAGTGATCCTAACATGTCCATCATGTTTCTATTGCACAAATACTTTTATAGCATGTTAGTAACATTTGTTTCAAGTTGGTATTTTGTAAGTTTCAATCTCCTCATTATATGACATCTCATGTGAGATGGAAGTTCCATAGTATGCTACATGAGATTTCCAGTCTAAGTAGTATCTCCATTATTTTCATCAATATTTATACTGTCTCACTAATGGTTGGAACCTCGCACAAGTTCACCCATATGAACTTCTTAATCCATATAGTATCCTCTATTGTTCTCATAAAACAAAGATACTCAGATTATCTATAGATATAAACAACTGTGTTAGTCTCTGACCTTTCCAGTTTGCAGTTCTTATTTAAGGTCAAACATAAATATATATTGTGATCTTTAATTTTACTTGTCATTTCGAAAGCTTGAATCGGTGTAACCCTTTACACCAAACTCTTCCTTATTACCATAACCAAGGAACCTATCCTTTTAGTGCTTCACAAGCACCTAAGGATGTTGTTTATGGTAGTATAGTGACTCTCACTGGCATCTGACATATACCCTTTCGTCATGTCCAATACATATGAGATTTGCTAGATAGGTATATATATCCTCTCATCATGTCCAATAATATGAGATGATTGGATATCCTCTCGTAATGTCCAATAAATATGAGATAATGGGATACATAATATTGCATTCAATATAGATCCAATTGGGAATGCATTTGGAATCTATCCAGTTGTTCATGTTCTTCACAAGAACTGGGATACTAGGCTCATGAGAGACTAACTCTGTGGAACATGGACAAGTTTTCTATCATTTAGTTCTTGCATATTGAACACTTTCAACATCTTGCCAATGTATGTGCTCTTTCTTAGGTCAAGAAACTTTCCAGATTTATCTATGTAGATCTCAATACCTATCACATAGGATGTCTTGCCTAGACCCTTCATAAAGAAGGTGTTTCTAGTCATGTTTTAACATTTACAGGATAAGGTCATTATTCCCCATCATCATGTGGAATATAAATACGCTCCCACTAAATATTTTATAATAGTAGATTTCATTGACTCAGGTCAAATCCTTTGACTATCTTAGCAAATAGAAGATTCCAGATCTGATATGCTTGCTCCAATCCACAGATTGACCTTTGTAGCTTATAGACTTTATTTGTAGTATTGCATTTATAAAACCTTTAGGTTGTGTGACGTGCACATTCATATAATTATTCCGGTTAAGGAATTTGGTTTTAACATCCATATGTCAAATCACATTAGTCATAACAAGCTGCAATAGCAAGCATGATCCTGATGGATTTAACCATGGTAACTGGTGAAAAAATTCATCATGTTCAACACCTTGAACTAGTTTGAAACACTTTGCAACTAGACTACCCTTCATGTTGGTCTTCTCTAAAAGACCCAAATGTAGCTTATGGGATTTACCCCTTCAGGTGGATCCATCAAGGTCATATGTTGATGGTTTACATGGACTCCATCTTGGATCTGATAGCCTCAAGCCATTTCTCGAATTTGGGTTTCTCAATATCTTCTAGGTAGTTGAGTCATCATATATGATCAACCCACCACCTTTTGAATATATCATAATCTTTCAAACTCTTTGTTTGTTACATAAGGAACTTGAGATTCCACAACTTGTAATTCTCTATGTTCCTATTGTACCTCTTTAGGTTCAATGTTTTCTTATTTGTCTTGCACATTTCGAGTTCTAAGTTCCTCTTTTGGAATACCGCCATCCACATTAAAAAACAACTTTGTTGCTAGATTGGGATAAGAGTAGTATTTTAACAAAATAGCATTTATGTGATTTTATGGACAAAGATTTTTGAGAAAATATTTTCTTATGTAAGCATTCATCCCTAATGACTATAAAAGACATATCAGACACCTCCCATACCATATCTCAAATGGAGTCTTTTGAACCATTTTAGACGGTAATTATTTAGTGTTAAGCATGTTCCAAAATAAAAATGGAAGATTAGCTAGATTTTATTGATAATCGCACCATGACTTAACAAGGTGTGATTCCTTCTTTCTAATACACTTTCATCATACACTATAATTGTGTTTCAGGTGGAGTTCATCATGATACATTATCATGATCTCCCTTTGAAGGTTCTCAAACTCTTGGTTTAAAATACTTCAACATCAATCACATCGAAGTATCGTAATACTTTTACCAAGTTAGTTACGTACTTCATTCACAATCTCCTTGAACACTTCAAGAGATTCGTACTTGTATTTCATTAAATACAAATTTCCATATCTACTGATAACATAAGTAAATATATAATGAGGTACTTGAAAATACCTTTACCATTTATTCCAAAAGGTCTATATACATCAGTATGTATGAGCCCTAATAGAACAATCGTTTTCCCACTACATCTAGTGAAGATGCTTTTGTCATACTGCACAACAAATAAGATATGCATGTCTCCATTGGTTAAATAACCAAAAGAGACCAGATAACCATTATATGGATTCTAGAAATACATTTCCCATATATGCGCTCTAGATGAAAATGATATAGGTATAATTTGAGTTATTAGTTCATTCAGTTGATTTGTCATACGCATTTGTCTTTTAACTATCAAGCATAGATTATGCGACATAGGGCACTTCCATTTAAGATCTCATATTTTAAATGATACATTAATAGTTTCATGTCCATGTAAGATACATGCTGTTCTCATCAATGGCATATATATAATAGCAATTCACTAATTCTATTACATGCCCATGAATGACAGATTCCAACTATAGTGGTAGCAACTCTTGCTCCGTACAATTCCATCTTACTTCTCATTGGGTCCTAAACTAAAGATCTCTATGCCTTAATTCTTTCTTTTTTACTTTAAGTGAAAATGACAGATTCTTCTTGAACTTACCCTTCTTCTTATCATGAGTGCAGAAGACTTGGACTTCAACTTATCCTCAAAACTCTTATTGTCCTTGCATTTTCTCTTGTACTCACTTCTGTTGATCATCATCATAAATTTGTCCTTCTTCATTCTTGCTTTGGCATCAACATGCCAAGTGGTTCTTACAACAACTTTGCCAAGTTATTCAAGTAGTAATACTTGATAAACTCACTATATGATTTAGGCAACACTTGTAGAATCATATCTATAGCCAACTCTTGACCCAAAGAGAAATCCCAATCACTCTATATGCCCATTCATATTGAGCACATGGGGCTCTACTGCATATCCCTCTGTCAGTTTGCACTCATATAATTCTTTGAAGATATTATGTCTTTCTTGCTTTACATAATTCATAAGATGTGTTACCAGCTCGAGAATGTCCATGTTCTTCATGTTGTTCATGCAACTCATAGTTAATAAAGCATATCATAATGTACTCAATGGTTACATCATCATTGGCATGCTTCCATTAAGCATCCATTTCAGCCTTAGGAGCCTTTGGAGTGGGTTCCTCTGGCTCGGTCTTTCAAGGACATAGAGCTTTCTCTCATTTATGAGAACGCTTCTCAAAATCCTAAATTAGATGTGGAAGTCAATATCATTTAACTTGTACCTTTTTAAGGACTGATCACAATAAGAATGTATTTATGTTTGACATTAGATTCTACAAATAAATATTGCAACTTTACAAAACATTTTTTATTCATTTGATTTTATGGGGTACTGATATTCATTAGAACTTTAATTAATTATAACTCCCACTATTTTTTCAAATTGATAACCCTCATGCAGCAATTCGGAAGATTGCATCATGCAATCTTTTAGTGAGCCAATATCCAAAAAAATTCAACTATTACCCAACCAACTCCAACGTCGATGGTCAATTATTAAGGTAGGTAACTTTTTCCAATTGCATCATATGAAATTCTTGGATAGATGATATGGGCAAATCTTTGCCATAGTCATTTGCATGGCTCTAGTGCTTAATCTCATTAAGGACAGATAGTTAAGCCTGACCCAAAATACAACACAATAATAGTGCACCTTTCTTGGCAGACCCACATTATTACCATCACACTTCCATAAGATAGGCAGTGCACCACCCTTGGGGTGCCCATGCTTAGTCAATCAAGCTTTTCATGTGTGCTGCTTATGGAAATCATCTAAGACTTAATATTATATTGAGAATTTTTGTATAAATACATATACATATCCAATTACCACATACTTAGTATGTATCATATACATGCTATAACCACAAATGAGAACATGCAATAATTCAAATACACAAGTGATTGTTATGGACATACTAATGTCATTCCTTGGAGACACAAAGAATTACTACCACCTAGGGTCCACATCATATGCAACCTGTTGTTGATGAAAACTTGTGCTTGAACCATTCTAGGTTGATTGGTTTAACACTTGAACTAGTCAGCTCACCTCTTGGTTGCTCGGTTGGCCTCTTGAAATGGTCATCTGGTCTTTAGATTCAATCAATGTATGGACTCCTCTAGCCGATCTGTTGGGCCACCAATTTATTGGTTCATCCTCCTGCCATCTAGCCTCCTTGGTCCTCCAATCGATTGGTTCATCTCATGAGCCAGTCAATTTGTCTGGTGTAGAATGTCTTCTCACGATGAACATAAATTGAAACTATCCTTTTTTTGGTAAGTGAATTAAAATTATCATATTTCTTATTAAATTGTAAAAGGGAAAACCTCAAGTTACATTTGAAGGTAAATAGGAAGAAGAGCATCAAATTATTTTTGGAAAGGAGAGAGAGGCTCGGTACATAGATTGAGTAATAATAGGAATAAACAACCACAACCATGGACACACAAATCTAGGATTATTGGCCAAAACCATGCTTCACATCCACCATAAAAATCAACTTTTATGGTGACGCATGTAAATTGCATATATATATGTATATATATGTATATATATTTAGTTTTTGGAGTGTATGTGGTAATTAATTAGATATGCACATTAACCAGTTTAATATTTTCATATATGTAATTAAATAAATATGATCATATTAATTTCAATGCCAGATACACCATAAATTGATGTGGATTTGATACCACTATAGGGAAATAATGGTGATAGATAATGCAGTAGAAATAAAGAAAATTTAAAGCTCGATTCTCCTGGATAGAAATATCATGTCAACAAAAATTTATCTACGATGGAAAGGTTGTAATGTTATACCTGGTCCTAGAGCAAGTCCATCAATATTATCCTTATAGTAGATTAGTGCTTCTTCTTCAGGAAGCATCACACTCCTTCAGTAGCACTCGAATAGTCGTTAGCAACAACCTCCTAATCTGGCCATAAAATATGGCGATTGATGGAGTTATCCTAGCAGTAGAATCCTCCTACCTCTAGAGAAGTCTATGCGGACCATGAAGAACTCCATGTTGTGCTACTAGAGCCAATGAGAAGGAGTTGTTCTTTTGAAACGTCAACCTACTTGAGTTGATACACTCTCCCACGATTGTCTCTCCCTTTCTATCCCTCCCTTTATTAGGTAAAACTTGCTAGGGCTCTCTATAGGTTACCACAACCAGAGAGGACAATAATTTTCAAAGAAACTATTGTATTTTGAGATGCCCCTAGTACCCCTCTATTTATAGGAGAGGCAAGGTTCAGGGTTCCCAATCTATGCGGGAGTGTAAAGGGTTGGATTCATGATTTTTTTGGAAATTTCAAGTGGCAAACTGGTTCGTTCGCACACATAACCGATCAATTCATGCATGAACTGATCAATTCATGTAGTTTCTTATTCTGAATCTCATTGATAATCAATGCACAATTAGTGTAAAACATGACGTCAACACCAATCCCTGATCCAACCGAAATGGCAACCAAATTGGGTGGTCATCCCATGAATTGGTCGGCTGGGATATGTGAATTGATCATTTCACTATGTGAACTAGTCGTATCACTCCCTGGTTCAGCCATTGATCAGCCAATGTTATTTCCAATTTACTTGACACTCCAACCAATCAGTTCAACACTTGAACCAGTCGGTTCAGAGTCCAGTCGGTCAATTTGAATTTCAGTTATTTAATTGAATACCTAAACACCTTTTGTAATCAATCTAAACATCATTCATAAATATACTCCTTTAATCCAAGTGTATCCTATGTGTTACCCTGTAGGTCCAGTATTACATTGGTAGTGAATGTTCATAACTAACTTACAACATCACAAGCAAAGAGTGGCATCTAGCAACACATCGTTTCTACCCAAGTAATTTAGAAAGTTGGAAAACAACTTCAACCTACAATCTATTATTAGTGTAACTGTGATCGTATAGTTCCTTTGTCACTGATATCTAGATTGAACTTGAGGAATGGAATATTCATCCTCTAAACATTCAACCATGTTCCTTAAACTAATGCAGATTGTCTGAAATGTATACGAGTTCACATATCATATATTGAATCCCACAAATATGGTCGTACATTTCTTAGTCTCACTTATTAAGAGGCCCTGGATATCATTCTCCTATAGAAGGGACAAATCTCATCTACATCACTCACACTCTATCTCCATTTGTCACAATGCACCCAAGCATCACTGTTATTACAACCCTAATCCGAGATCCTGTTAGATGATACCAAAGTACATGAATGATAAGTGATGAATATAGTGATGTCAGGTCTAAAAACCACAGTCACCACTATCACTATGAGATATGATTCTAGGTACAATTCCATAGTCTCCATGTATCACTCTCATGGTGGTTCTTTCTGATACACTGTTCTCTAACATGTACCTGTGTTCTTGACTTGATATCACATATCATGACTAATGAGACTATGTCATCAGTCAACACACACTTTAATCTTATGCATTATTGTTATCTATTTTGCTTCCATAGAAATATCTAACTAGTGACATAACAAAAATGTACTCTTAACATTTGTATGATCTCATTGTTCAAGTCATGTACTTCAAGATATATGTCATCGAGTATCATTCTTTAGACATCTATTATGTATGTGTCATCATATGTCGAGACAAACATAATAGACATTACTACCTTTATTATTATCAAATCAAGTATCAAATGCCACATTCCAATCATCATATGGTTGGCTCTCTGGGTATACATACCAACATCCCATCCATATTATCTTATCCCATTTAAACACTCTTGTTTTGTTTTGTTTACTTTTTTGTTTAACTTTACTTATTTGTTATCTTGATTATAGAAACACCTTTTATCCATAAAGAACAGTTACCTGTCTTATTGGTTGGTGTAACTAAACCAAGACTCTCAATTGATATCACATACCACCCTTGTCCCTGTGTTCAACCCCTATCTACTACATTAGGACTTGATATTATCATTGTGGGGGCCTAAGTATTGGGTATAAATTCAAAGTCTGATTACTCAAGATCCACTCCTTTTGGGAGGATGATTTTTATCTAATCAACTTTTGCCTCCATTGACAACCATTACTTTTAATAACTCAAATCTACTTAGCATACACCCGTGCCTTAAGTATAGCGATAAACTTGACTGCACATTTTAGACCTGATAACTCTAGCTTTCTTGGATACTTTGTATTATGTGTCCATACTCTAAACTCGACCGTACGATTTATTTCAATAAGTTAGCATGAATCAGACCACCATTACTACTGACTGCTAGAGTCATGCCTCCCCAAAGGATATCAACTCTCCTCCACCAAAACAATGAGGAGAACCATGAGGAATGTAACAAAGATCTTAATGAGGATCATCATGAGGAAGAAGAGGATGATGAACATTTTCATGAAGCAGAAGGTCCTTGTAACATACTGAATTCTGGGCATTTTGCCTTTTTGGTCATCTTTTCCATCTTTTCCTTTCATTTCTATCTTCTTTGGCTTTTCTGTATAATTTGTGGATAATATAATGGCCTAATGAGCATTTGTTCACCTTTTCTCTCAATATTTGGGTTTATGCACAAATACCTCAGTGAAGGCTTAGTAATGGGTGTAATATGTAAAATGTCCACTTAAGTGATAAAAAGAATAAATAAATTCGTCCTAGAACTTTCTAGTGCTTTTTAAAATATGAAAAAGAAAGGAAATCCCGAAATATACATAAAGGAGATGATAAATGTAATAATTGGAGATAATATGGGATATAATGGATAAAAGGAGATAATGAGGAATATATTGTCTCAAAAATCATAAGTGGAAACCCATGAAGATAATTTGATAACAAAATTCATTTTCTTGACCTAAAAGAAACTTAAGGGGCAAGTATCATTTAATTTGGAAGATAAATGGATATATTAAAGTCTTTATTAAAAGAAAATAGGAGATAAGTCAATAAGGTGAAATAAAATATCTAACATTCTCAAATTGGAAAACTAACTCCAAATTCATAATCTAAGCATGGAAATAAGCTTTTGGGAAAATTTGCATCTAATTTGGCCAATGTTTAATATTTTATTTTATTCCGGAGAGAGAAAATGACTCAAAGACCAAAAATATTAAATATATATTGAAAAAATTAATTAATACCAAAATCGTGTTCCACACGTTTATTATTTCTTATAGGACAAGTTTATATTTTTTAAAAATTTTCTAGATACCTCTAATAAATTTAAAGGATAAATAAGTGATAAAATTTAAATGAATTAAATAAAATAATAAAATTCTTCAAAAAATATAATAATGCCAAATTCTTATTCTACATGTTAAAAAGACCTTTAGATGAATTTTAAATCAATTTGAAAAATATTTGTTGAGAAGATAAATTTAGGAGAGAGAAAGTGTGCAAAACTTTCAACTCATTATTTAAAATAACAAGCAACTTCAACAAATGGAAATAATGACAAATTCGTATCTGACATACTTAATAAGACTTATGGATGAATTTTATAATTTTTGGATAATCCTAGAGGCATTAATGCGTGAGGAAAGAGAAAATATGATTTGAATTATTTAACATATTAAAAGTCTCCAAAAGGCAAAAACAATTCCATATTTGGATTCTACACGTCAAAATCAGCCAAGATAGCAATTTTGGTTATTTTTGGAGGTCATTTGCACCCTCAAATAAGGAAAGAGAAAAAGATCAATAATTAAATAATGCACTTTGGTCGAATTGATTTGGGAAGGAATTAAATGTCCCAATTTCGGCCGTGATGTGAGCCATCCGATCACAAACACACGGTAAAGATTACATCTCCTACCTCACATCGGACCGGTTCACGTACATGAACAGTGCGCCGACCGCGGGGCTTAGTTTTTCGCGATTTCCTCGCTGACGGTTTCTTGTGATGTTTCTTGCATTGGATTCAGGAGTGAATTCCACACACATCCCTCCCCTACTCACAAACTTTCGTCAAGTATTTAGGATTTGCCTAATTCTCACCCAAAAGCTTCTCGAAGCTACCCTTCTATAAACCCTAATACCTAACTATATAAACCAATGTTTACACCCTTAGTTCCACATTCATCTTAGCAACTCAACCATACTTTTGATTTCGTGTTTCGTGGACGATTGGGCCTTCATCTAGCCACTGAAGCCACATGATTTGCGGCGCCTCTTGCTCCCTGCTTCCTCGACCATCGTCTCAATTTAAGGTATCATCATATTCATATTGTCTTTGGCTTTCGTTTGCATATATAAACGTCGTGTTTGGTGTAGTATATCAAATTTGCCCAAAATCCTCAAACTAACAACAGCAGTTGTTCGCCGCTAGTCTCCCGCAGGCTGGGGAAGACAACCCGTGGCTTTTTATGGTTTTACCCCTTCTCCGGTTTTGAACGCTTACGTGGCATCGTCTCATTGGTCAGATTTAGAAAAATGATAACTTCTTACTCGGATGTCCAAATTTGAAAATGAAATATGTTTTGAAATCGGGAGAACAAGATCTATCTAAAAAAATACTTTTGTGGTTTGATTCTGATGTTTTTGAATATGTGTTTTTAAGGATGATTTAAATTACTTAAAAATATGGAAAATAGCCTAAAAAGTCAGTATCTCGAAAATATACAAACCTATATGTTATTTTGACCAGAAGAACATAAATAACACAGTAGTGAGGTTTTTAGAGTCTAATTCAATCATTTGTGGAAAAAGTTTGTAGTTTCGGGGATTGAATCTTTAATAATTAAACATAGTATTAATGCATGGATCTAATGATGATATCAGGGAAAATGGATCTGACCTCGTGAAAAAGAACTGAAAAGTGATTTCTAGGATTCTAAGAATAAGGTATGTGCATTTAACCTTTCAATTGGGAATATTTGTGCCTTGACCTACTTTTCTATAATGGGGCTTCATTGAATCCTATTCCTTATACTCTTGATTCTTTGCTCTACCAGCCTCATAATCGGTTTTGGAATATTATTCTTGGGCCTTGGTACCCCACTGCCATGTTCTTCAAATGAGATTCTATTACTTGCCATAATTTCTAGCATGTTGATTTTATTAGACTAATTAACTAGTGTAGTGGTACTTGTATGTACAACCACCCATAGTTGGGCATGTATTTAATCACCCCAGGGAATGTGATACTCTCCCCCATACATGAAATATGTGTACGTGACTGGGAATGTGTTATTCTCCCCTCACCCTTTGGTTGAAAGTCCGATAGGTGCCTCAACCCTACATAGTTAAGGTAGTCAATATTAATCATACATGCAATGTTGTTGTTTTACTTTGTTTATGGCAAGCATCTATTGAAATATTCTTTTATATAAATGACCTCATTCTCTTGATTGTCTTCATCATATGATGAACCATAGCACATTTTTACATATTTTTCTTATCTTGATATCCTAGAATAGTTTTTGTAACACATACTTTTACTTTCCTTTCCCTTTTGCTGGGTGTCTTCCCAACCACCCAGATGTGGAGCAAGGTGATGAATAGGAATTGAAGATCTTAGTGTTGGCATGGACATAGCTGATGGATATGTTGCTTGGAGACAAAAGTGGAGTATTCTAGACTTCCCTCTATCTAGATCCTAGTTGTGTATGATGATGTAAACCCTAAAAGGGATATTTTTGATATATCTTGTACAATCTTTTATGAAATTGAATATAGTCAGAAAATTTTTATTCTACTACTTTCCAAATGTATTTTGTTTACCATAATTTAGTAGAGAGGTGATCTCACCTCTTTACAATCCTCAACCTCATGTTAGTCATCGAACCAAAAATAATGAAGATAGCAATGATGATGATGAAGATGGAGGCCCTTCTCTTCACAAGATAGCTGCCACATGGGCCAATGAATCTAGATCACCATCATCATCCCTCAATTCAGCAATGTGAACTTTGAGTTAAAGCCAATAGTAATAAATCTAATCTAGTATAGGACTTTTGTAGGAAACTCTTTGTATGATAATCCATATCTCCACCTCTATGCTTTGAAGAACATTTGTGACACCATTAAGATGAATTGGGTACCACATGAAGTTATCTACTATAAAAGATTCAATTTCTCTCTGAGGGACAATACCTGTCATGGTACCTAGCTTTTCCAGACAATAGCCTCAATGGATGAGGACCTCTAGTTGATGTTCTAATGAACCAAAAAATAGAATCATGCCCTATACTTTGATTACAAATCTATTTCGGTTTTTCTTTAGATGCGACCAAAGAAGGATTGAAATTTAGAACATGTTTACATAATAATTTAATTATGTGGCAACATGTAAATCAAATCACGAAATATATTACATATATTTTCTTTACTAACATAATGGATAGATAAAAATGAATAATATATATCTCCTTTGAATTGGATGAAATTGATTTTTTTATTCTTTTTTGAGGTAAGCAACTCAGGGCAACTCCATGGAAACAAGAGGGGCAATTGTGCAGTTGTCATTGCCACCGTCGGCTCATTCTACAAGAAAATATGATTCCCAGTGGTCGGTGGTGGTTGGGAGTGAGGTGAAGACTTGGTTAGAGCTCTAATCTCTAGAGGTTCTCAATAGAATAGTACATCTTGAAAAGAAGACCCCAAAATTGGTGGAAGGCAAGCTATGTTACTCGGGCAAGATCGCTAAGAGAAATGTAGAAAGATGGAGTAGACTTTGGCAGAGTATGCCATTGGACTAAAACTGAACTGGCAAGATATGGTTTCACATCTTAGACTATTTGGGATGTTAAAGAGAGCTTTGAGGTCATATCTAGAGGTAATGGTTTCTTTCTAATCGGTTTCTCTTTAGAAGATGACCTAGCGGTTGATCTGAACAACAGTCCTTGGTTCATGGTTGGACATCCTCTTATGCTTAAGAGATGGGAGAGATGAGAGTCTATAGAGAAACTAAGTTTGTCTTCTATTCCTATATGGTTAAAGGACTTCCTCTTGTGCTCTGGGATGATGAGATGTACAACATCATCGACTCCTTTCTTGGGAGTCCTATCAAGGTGGAATCAATTGACTAATTCCTATGGTAGGCTTGAGTATATCAGAATGCAGGTCTTGATTTCTACTGATCAAACCTTTTTGAAGAGTCTCCCCATAGTTAGTGAAGATGAAGTTGAAAATCTCTTAACCTTTGAGTATGAATGGGTTCTATAACATTGCAAACGTTATGGTTTCTTTAGTCATGAAGACTTCATGTGTTCACAATATATTATTGTTTCTAAGAAGGATGTTGTTAAGAAGAAAAAAATGGTTTGGGTTGAGAAGCCTCTGCATGAAAAGAATGTGGATGGCTATGTTACGATTTAAAATCTAGAAGGTATTACTATCTAGGTAACTGATAATCTGGTGATTAATTCTAGATCGACTTCCTGAGGTGTGAAGTCAATTCCAATGACCCCGCTGAGTAATTATTTTCAAAGTATCCCTTCTCGTGGTACCAAGTTTAAGTATCCTCCTTATCATATTCCTAAGGATTCTTCTATTGCTTTTAAGCATATTTATTTCTCCTTCACAAACTTCTTCTCTATCTTTCTCTAATGAAGGCATAAGTACTAAGGTTGGATAAAAGTCCATTAATCCAAATGGTTAGGCCTATGTCTATTATGTCTTGGAATGTTATAGGAGCATGTGTTAATCTCCAACATGTCCAATATGAAACTAGAAGAATAAATTTGGATATTGTATCCTTGTTGAGACTAGATGTCAAGCTAAGAATATTTGTGCTCTTGTGAATGTTATTTGGTGAGATGTGATGTTTTTGACTAATTCAAAATTCTACTCTTATGCTAGAATTGTTGTTCTATAGAAGGATTACTCGATTAATATTGATAAAGTCTTTGCTAATTCTCAAATTATTCATTGCAATATTTCATTTGATGATAATACTTTTCACTTATCTGTTGTCTATGGGGATAATTCTGACAATGTTAGAACTGATCTTTGGCAATCACTACTACATAAAAGCCTTTTAGCGTCGGTTATTTAAGCTCTTTAGTGTCAGTTTCAAAGTGACACCCAAGTGGGCGCCACTAAAGGGGGACACCTTCGGCGTCAGATTCCAACCGACGCCAAACTGTTTTCCGCCACCAAAAATGCGCCAGCAAAGGGACTATCGGCGTCGATTATTTAGTAAAAACTGACGCCCAATCTCTTCCCGCCACCGAAAATGCGCCAGCAAAGGGACTATAGGCGTCAGTTGTTTACTCAACAACCGACGCCAAAACTCTTCCCGCCACCAAAAACATGCCAGAAAAGGGATTATAGGCGTCAGTTTTTAACAGTAACCGATGCCACATCATCTGAACCGATGTCAGTTTTGTGATAATAACCGACGCCATATCCCCTGCCTTCCACCACGGCCGTGCTTCCCAGCACGGCCATGGTACCTGGTCACATAGACGTCAGTTTTAGGTGAAAGACTGCCGCCGTATAACATAGGTGTTGATTTTGTTCAAATAACTGACACCTATGTTTTGATTTTTTTTGTCAGTGTACAGACCTACTGTGGCTGGTCGCAGGATGAGAAACTTGCAGTTCAGTTATGAACTACAGGTTTTATGACATCCATTGATATTATCCAACAACAGGCCACAAACCTGCAAAATTAACATGATGGACAATATTATATATATGTGATTCACACTCATGTATAAGAATATTTAATTCATATTATTTTTTCATCACATGTATGTAGAAACAAGTAGCAACTAGCAATTCTATTTATTTCATCTTTTTTCACATTCAGACACATGTAGAAACATTCATGTATTGATGATTTTCACACACATATGACAATTCATAAAAATTCATTCACATTCACACAAAATTAATTATGAGAACAAAGTTATTCTTTATTCATCATTGTCATCATTGTCAACAAAATCATATTGAAAAATTCCCACTCTTTGCAGGGCTTTTTCCCAATCTTCTCTTACATCATCTAATTCATATCTCGTATAGGGAGCATGTATGAAGTAATTGGATACATAAAGTGCAGCACGCATAAGTGTTTCAGATTCATATAACAACATGACAGACTAACACATATATAGTGCATAACAACAGCAGTGCCAAATTTACATACAACACTAGCTTAGTACATATATAGTGGGACTAAGGTGACGATCCCACCTGCTAAAACAGGTTATCGACAACTACATGTTACGACTGGGAGGTCGTGATTCAGCAACCATATGCATTAGCAGGAGGACAAATAGATTTCACCACGAGTTAACATTGAAGAAGGTCTACTAACCTACACTCAGCTAAATAAGTTTATCAGTACTAGCCTAAGGCACACGTACCGTTTGTCGGGACAATGACGGTCGTGGAAGCTTAGTGGCCACTGGCCAGTTGAACGTGTAGTGGCCACTAAGCTGGTGGCCACTAAGCTTCCACGACTGTCATTGTCCCGACGAACGATACTTGTGCCTTAGGCTAGTACTGATAATCTTGTTTAGCTCAGTGTAGGTTAGTAGACCTTCTTCAATGTTAACTCGTGGTGAAATCTGTTTGTCCTCCTGCTAATGCAGACAATAGCTGAATCACGACCTCCCAGTCATAATATGTAGTTGTCGGTAACCTATTTTAGCAGGTGGGATCGTCACCTTAGTCCCACTATATATCTATATAACCTTAGTGTGGGATGCTTGCTTTCTCTCTAACTGTTGCACTTTGGATTTATAAAGCAATGTCGAAGGCCTGCATAGCTATGTCATGGCCGTCCTGCATAGCCTGAATTGATTTGGTTAGTAACATTAAAGGTTAATCTTGAATAGGTGAATAGATAAAAACATATATTAATTAAATTGAGAGTGGCGCTTAATACCTTGAATTCATCTATTTTCTTTGGGTAACCAACTCCTCCCAGTCTTTGGGGTCCAAGTAGTTCCATTGTTGTGTGGCTTCCTTCTTCCTATATTTATTTTTTAAAGAGAATACAAACAAAAATTATTAGTGTAGAGTTAGTGAAATACCGATCAATGTCTAGAATTGGAATCAATTAAGAACCTATTCTCAGCATCGCGTATGTAATCTCGGGTGAGATTGGTCCTATAGTTCCTTAGGACCCTCCCACAACGTTGCATCACACATTTACGATGCAACTTTTCATCCAGATCAAATATGCTCTGCAAATTAAATAGAATTGCTATTAACTAGTATCCTAAAAATTTGATAAAAAACACACTTACATAATATAATTATAAATGAACATATAGATAGAAACCTCAGGGATATATTCTTAAAACTTACATTGTCAGGCGGTGCAAGCACGTCCTCACCCTCACGGTGATCATCAACACGGTCATCATGGGAACATAATAAAAATATAAACATCGATGCCTCTAATATTGTGATCTTTTATCAATTAACAATCCTTCATTATTATCCCCACAAACATACAAGTCATTGTGATCCCCAGCTTCAATGTTTGGTGGTGTTGGCAACCCAACTGAGAATGGATTGGAGTCATCATACTTATCATAGTACTCTTCTTCATCTATAGGATCTTCAGTGAACTGTCTTTTACCATGAAGAACAACCGACCATTTATCATTTGCAGGATCATCGATATAAAATACTTGTTTTGCCTATGATGCCAATATGAATGGTTCACCCTTCTCGCCAATCTTTTCAAAGTTCACTAACGTGAAACCCAATTCATCCACTATAACTCCTTTGTTGTTGTCAACCCAATAACATTTAAAGTGCGGAATTCTGAAATCTACATAGTCAAACTCCCATATGTCTTCAATGACACTGTAATATGACATTTTAGCTTCACGTGGACTTTTATCCTTTGCACTTGGAAAAAAGAATGAAGACGCTTGAAGGGTGACCCCACTGTTTTGGATGACACTCTTATCATCTTGACGCTTTGTGTAATATGAGAAACCATTTATGTCAAACCCTTCATAAGACATAACATTCAATTTTGGTTTAAAGGTGAGGCATTTGATGGTTTCAGTAAGATTATCTGGTGTTTGAGATAGTTGATGTAAACTTTATCTTCAAACCACTTAATAAATGTCTTGTTATGCTCTCTAGCAAGCCACATTGAATTGGATCGAGGATATTGTCTCTTTATGAAATTGGTATGTTCCTCGATATAAACACTCACTTCGTCGATGTTGTGTAAAATATACAAGTGACCTTGCTCCAACTGCTCACGGCTGATTACTTTCACCCGTGATCCCAAAACTCCTTTGCCAAAATGCTCCTCAATATTCTTGTCATTCACGAGAGTGTCATTACCACTCAGAAAGTCATTGCAAAAATCCATAACCTCTCTCGCCACATAACCCTCAATAATACTCCCTTCAGGACGATAACGGTTTCGAACATCACCTTTAAAAATGCTCATGTATCGTTCAAAAGGATACATCCAATGCAAGAAAACTGGTCCCAACATTTTCACTTCCCTAGTCAAGTGGACAACAAGATGTACCATGATATCAAAGAACGACGGAGGAAAATACATCTCAAGTTGACATAGGGTAACAACCACTTCTCTTTGCAAATTATCGAGAGTATCAGGGTCAATAACTTTGCTGCACAGACTGTTGAAAAAGAAACAAAGTCTGGTGATTGCAAACCTTACATGCTTCGGAAATATAGATCTAATTGCCACATGCAATATTTGTTACATTAGAGTGTGACAATCATGAGATTTAAGACCTATCAACTTCAGATCTTTCATTGATACCAATGTACGGATGTTGGATGAGTAACCCTATGGCACCTTAACATTTACCAAGCATTCACAAAATGCTTTCTTCTCCTTTCTAGACAACGTGTAACAAGCGGGAGGTAAGTATGTTCTCCGATCGCTACTAACTACTTCTATTAATTTTGTCCTTATTCCCATTTCACGTAAGTCCATTCTGGATTTTATCCCATCTTTAGTCTTACCTGGTATATTCAACAGAGTACCGATGACGCTATCACATACATTTTTCTCAACGTGCATGACATCGATACAATGCTTGATTGTCAAAGAACTCCAATAAGGAAGATCCCAAAATATTGACTTCTTCTTGAATAAAGACTTGTCACTCCTTGTGGCCATCGTACATTGTGATCTCTAACCAAATTCATTGGCGATGTCTTTCACTCTTTCATAAACATCCGCCCCTGATATAGGTTTAGGTGCACTACGTTCCTCATTCCGTCCATTGAATGCTTTGCGCAACCTAAGATACAAATAAAATTTTAGAAGAAACCTTCGATGAGCAAGATATACAGTCTTGCCTCTGTGTTTTAGTCGTATTGAATCAGTGTTCTCTTCACATATAGGACACACTTTAGATCCATTGACACTATATCCAGACAAATTCCCATATGCTGGAAAGTCATTCACAGTGCGAAACAACATAGCGTGCAAACAAAATGTCTCTCTTCATGAAGCATCATAGGTCATCACACCTTCACCCCAGAGCTTCTTCAAGTCATCAATCATAGGTTCAAGATAAACGTCGATATCATTTCCAGGTTGTTTAGGGCCCGATATCAAAGATGACAACATAACATACTTATTTTTCATACACAACTAGGGAGGAAGATTGTATATAACAAGCATAACTGGCCAAGTGCTATGTTGGCTGCTCAATGTCCCGTACGGATTCATCCCATCTGTACAAAGCCCAAGTCTTAGATTCCTATCCTCTTCACCGAATTCAGGGTACAATAAATCAATCTTCTTCCACTGCGGGGATCAGACGCAAGTCGTAGGATCCCATCATTATTTTTCTTAACATCTGCATGCCATCTCAAATTCTTCGCATCTATAGGATTGGCAAACAAGCATTGAAATTGTGGTATTATAGGTAGATACCACATCACCTTGGCGGGAGAACTAGTTTTGGACTCCCCCGAAGTCGTCAATTTATACCTTGACGCACCACATTTCGGACAATCTTTCAAATCCACATAGTCCGTTTGAAATAATACACAATCATTCTTGCATGCGTGCATCTTCTTGGCCTCCATTCCCATTGGGCACAACAATTTGTTTAATCGGTATGTTGAGATTGGAAGCTCGTTTCCTTCAGGAAGAATTTCTTTCAACAAAGACAACAATGACGTGAAGCTTTTGTCACTCCATCGATTGTTAGCTTTCAGTTTATACAATCTCAACACAATGCTAAGCTTCGTAAACTTACAACCCATGTATAACGGTATCGCAGCATCATGCACAATGTTTCTAAACATGGGAGGTGGATCAGTGTGCTCTACCCCACAACTATCCAGCATCGCATCAACGATGTCTACTGGAACTGGTTCATTCACATCTACGTCATCAGAGGCAACTTCTTCTTCCACACAAGCACTGCTATCAACATCCACTGGTTTCAGGTTTGAAATCTCTCCATGCCAGTCCCATTCTGTATAGCCTTGTACAATCCCGTTGCACATAACATGACTTTTGATTTCGTCACCAATACTGACTTTCAAGTTGTTACCGCAATGCCTACATGGACAGTAGAACCTATCTCCAGGTTGTTTCCTATGTTCCTTGACAAATCTAATAAACTGATTAAGACCAGAAATAAACTTTGGGGTACATCGATTGCGAATGGACATCCATGATCTATCCATTCTATGATCAAAGAAAAATAAGTATATATTATAACAAGATTAGGGTCTAGGGTAAACATATTAGAGTTTATGGTTAAAACTTTAGGGTTTATACATGTGATGTCATTCTTATATATAATAAATGTGTACCACCTATCCCATTCTTGAACACCTAATCTCACTAGTAAGTGTATAATGTGTATTGAGTTTTCAAAAAAAAATTGGCAGCATTTCCCCGCTGTTCTCCAAGTACATCTGTACTTAGAGAACAAACGGGGAAACGCTGTCGAAATTTTCTTGAAAACTCAATACACATTATACACTTACATCCTAAGTGAGATTAGGTTTTTAAGAATAATCCCATATCGGGGACTATCCAAGATTTACTCCTAATGAGTAAATCTTGGACGGGTTTCTAGGCCAACAAATAAAACACCAGTTCCTTGTTCACAACCCCATTCAACACACAATTTTCTTATAAAAACACCTGTGGACAGCCATAACAACATATCAATGCTTCCTAAATTAATCAATGTATTAGGAAGAGAGACCATGACACATTAATAGCTTATGAATGTTTAGATGCATTTATACTATCAATTCCTAGGGTTTACTGAATTATGTCAAGAATGAGGATTAGAAGCACAAATATATGCAAGCACAAGATTTATTCATATCCTAGGTTGATTTACAATAGCAACATCTAAATAAGTAAACTCAAAACATTAGATAAATTAATATAATCACTAGATAAACAAATACAAAGCAATAGATAAAAAAGTACATCTTAGTTGATAAACAAATATAAATCAAGAGATGATTAAATAATTTTAAAAAGTAGATGAATAAATATAAAACCCTAAATTTAAATAATGTGATGAATAAAAAATCATTAGATGAATGAATGAGTAGATAAGTAAATACAAATCAGTATTTAAGTAAATACAAATCAGAGCGTCTTGCTCTGGAGCTGGGAGAGAGGGCGAGACAGAGGGTTTTTGGGGATGTTTACCTCTGCTTGAGCCCAGTCGGGCGTCTTGCTCTGGAGCAGGGAGAGAGGGCGATACAGATGGGTGCACGTGGAAGCCAAACGGGCAGGCCGAGCAGGCAGGCAAGCATGGAAGAGCGGTGAGCAGGCAGCCAGTTAGCGAGCAAGGAGGAGGGAGAAGGGCGGCGGTGAGCAGGCAGTAGGCGGTGAGCTCTAGAGCAGGAAGCCAATGAGGGGCGATCTCTGGAGCAGGTAGAAGGCCAACGAGCTCTGGAGCAGGCTGTGAGCTCTGGAGTAGGCAGAAGGCCGGCGAGCTCCTGAATCGGCGGCGGTGGCAGGGAGAACGGCGGCTGACAACGGTGAGTAGGGAGAAGGGCGGTGGCGGCACACAAGGAGGAGGGAGCAGGCTGGATGACCGCCGGCGTCGGGAGCGGCATAAGGGTCTATTTCTCATGATGAAACAAAGATGAATGGGGAAGAGTCTGTTTCTCATGGGGCCTATTAAGTTGACAAAGGCGTCAGTTATCTATGAAATTGACACCTAATATACATCAGTGTCGGTTGCCAGAAAAAACAGACGTCCATTGGACAATCTTAACCCTAAAAATTTTCGCAGGGATGGCGCGCGAAACCTTATTAGCGTCGGTTTTTCCACAAAAACCGACGACCCTTTGGAGGTAATTTTTTTCGTCTTTAGGAGTCAGTTATTAGGTACAAAACCGACGCCGTATGTGAAACTTTGAGGGTAATTTTTTTTCGCTCGAAAATTTTGATTTGGTGGGCTATTTTAGGCGTCAGTTCGTCTTAGGGAGCCAACACTTAATAAAAAATGATACCCGTGTCTGGACGGTCTTCAAATATAGATGTCGGTCTTGTAATTAGCTGACATTGTAGGGTTTAGGCGTCAGTTTTAGGTAATAACCGATGTCTCTAAATGTGACGTTATAAGCTATTTCTGTAGTAGTGAATCCTTGATTTATTCCAAGTCTTTAGTCACTTTTCCTTGGTGTTCTCTTGGTGATTTTAATGTTGTTCATTTCTCTAATGAGAATATTGGTAAAAATCCTCCATCTAGGATGAGTATGGAGGAGTTTAACAACTGCCTTGTAGATACTAATTTAATTGACATTCATACTCCAGGTTCATATTTCACTTGGGATAGCAGGAAAAAAGATGGTGTTGTTACTTTTTCTAAGATTGATCATATTATTTGTTGCAATGACTTTCTATCTATCTTTGATAATTCTTGGGGTGAGATTGTCTCTTCTATAATTAGTGATCATATAATTCTCAGATTGAATGTGATTCCCAATATTAAGAGGAAGACTCTTTTTTGGTTTTTTAATTCTTGGACTCATCTTCCTAGATTTCTAGACTAATATTATTAAAGAATCTTGGTCATCTAAAATCTCTGGTCCTCTTATGTTTAGACTTTATTCAAAATTAAACAAGGTCAGAGAGGCTACTATTGTTTGGAACATGGTTGTCTATGGGAATATTATCTCTAATGCTAGGAAACTTAAGAGGGAAGATCAAGCTATTCAAAGGGATGCTGACCTTCACCCTGTAGATGCTGACTTGCAAATGAAAGTCTCAAATGTTAGGAAACTTGCTTTGAATGCTATTTCTCAGAAAGAAATCTTTGCTAGATAGAAATCTCGTATCCAGTAGCTTAAGGAAGGTGATCATAATATAAAGTTTTTCTACACTTCCTTAAAGATGAAGATTAATTAATAGAATCAATGCTCTTAAGATTGATGATGTCTATTGCTATGATGATTCTATTATTGGTGATCATATTATTAGTCATTTTGAGAATTTGTTCAATTCTTCCTCTATTATGGATTTTGAATAGAAAGATGAATGGAAACTTTCTACTATTAACAGTGAATATTTTGATGTGCTTAGAAAAAACTCATGGATGTTGTCAAGAATTTTAAGAAAGATAATCTCCTGGTCCAGATGGCTTTAATGCCTTCTTTTTTAGCTCTACTTGGGATGTTATTGAAAGTGGTGTTATTAAAGTTGTTGTTAATTTCTTTGATAATGACAATTTGTTGAAGGAGTGTAATAGGACGTTTATTACCTTGATCCCTAAAGTTAAGGATGCTTGCAGCATTAAGGATTGGCACCCTATATCACTATCTAATGTGGTTCATAAAATAATTTCCAAAGTTCTAGATAATTGGCTTTAGGGCATTCTTCCCAATATTATTGATCCAAGTCAATCAACTTTCTTTAAAGGAAGGAAAATTGGGGATTCCATTCTTCTTGCAAAGGAATTTCTCATCTCTCTTCCTATTGAAGATGGGGTTCCTAATCTTTGTATTAAAACTGATATTACTAAGGTGTATGACATGGTGAATATGAATTTTATTCTTTTTATTATGCAAAGGATGGGTTTCCTTGAATGTTGGGTACAGTGGATAAAAACTTGTTTTGATTCAACTTTGTTTCAAATCCTCATTAATGGGTCTCCTTCTAGACCTTTTTCTGGATCTAATGGATTAAGGCAAGGTGATATGATTGCACCATATTTTTTTGTTCGTGCAATGCATGGGTTTTCCTCTATGATGAATTGTATTGTGAGAAATAATGCTTTGAATCTTATTAGAGCTTCTCCTTCTTTTGGAGTCTCACATATTATTTTGTTGATGAACTCCTTATCTTTTCTGAATTGGATGAGTCTAATGCTAATAGTATTGTGAATATTCTTTCTGAGTTTGGGAAGATTTTTGGTCTAAATATCACTCATACTAAAAATAGTTTATTTCTCAGTAGAAATTGTTATAAGAAGACTCTTATCTTGGATATTCTTGGTATTAATTTGGAGTCTTTTCCTGTGAGTTTTTTGGGTCTGCCTTTGTTTTCTGGAAGACTTACTAGAGATATGTTCTTACCTATCATTGATAACGTTAATACTAACCTTAATTCATGGAAAAGGTAAACTTCTTCCCATGGTAGGGAGTTTGGAATTTATCAACTATACTCTTGCTTCTCATCTTCTCTTTTTGTTGGATGCCTTCACTCTTCTTAAAATGGTTATTTAAAGAGCTTGAACATAGCTTCAAGTCTATCTTATGGGGATATTGGGAGAACAAGAAACATATTCACTTGGTTTCTTAGGACCAAGTTTGTCTTCCAAAGAAAGAGGGAGGCCTTGGTATTAGGCATATTCTTGATTGGTCCAAGGTTCATCTTACAAAAATCTTTGGGATATTGCCTCAGAGAAGGAATCTCTATGGGTTAAATGGATGAATGAAAAATATCTCATTTCATATTCTATTTGGTCAGCTCGTATTAAATCTAATAATTCTTGGATTTGGAGGAAATTGTTGAATATTTATCCTTTACTTCTTAATGTTATTGATTTCACTATTGGTACTGGTGATAATTTTTTACTTTGGAGAGACCCTTGGCTCCCAGGGAAGAAGACTCTCCTCGGTGTCCTTGGCAACCATGCAATGTTGAGACATAGGAGAGGAGGTTCAAGGAAGGTCTCTGATATCATATGAAATGGCAATTGGTCTTTCTCGGATATTAGAGGTAATACTTTTAATAAGGATGTTCTTAATCTTCTTTCTCCTCCTGTTCAATCCCCAGATTGTATCTTGTTCAAGGGAAAAAGGAAGATGAAATTTAAAGAGGCATGGAAGGTTTTTTAGAATCCATCATAAAGATGTTTCTTGGTATGATTGTTTGTGGCTAGCTAAAATTCCAAGAAAGATTGTTGTGTTCCTTTGGAAATGTTTTTTGAATAGAATCCCCACTCATGATGTTTTGAGGAGATTTGGACTCATCATTACTTCTAAATGTTTACTCTGTGGAATAAGTGATGAGTATCTCAATCACCTTTTCTTCTCCTGTAATTTTGTTGTGAGTGTCTGGAGTTTTTGTTTTGCCAATCATGGAGGTAGGATTCTTGATTTGTTTGAGGAGTTTTTGAACTTTAGTGGTGAAAGGAAAATTCTAGCTTTCTTTATTCTGTATGGCATTTAGATGCAAAGGAACAATGTCATTTTCAGAGATAGGAGCTGAGATTTCAGATTTATCATTCCAGATATTGAAAGACATCTGAGCTTACTTGTCTTAAATAATATTTCGTAGAACTGTTGGTTGCTTATTTTTTTGTTCTGAGGAGGTATCTTTTTCTTTATTTTCTTATGGGTTTGGTTCTTGGCTTGAATATTCCCTGAATATGAGCCTTTTGTTTGGAGTTTATGGAGTGGTTGCTACAGGCGAGCTCTGTTGCTTTGGAGCTATTTCTTTTCTCAAAGTTACATGTTGATGTTGATGGCTTTGGTTTGTTTTTGTCCTGAATATGGTGTTTTGGTCTTCATTGTAGCTAGTTTCGGTTCTTATGTTGAAGGGAGGCCTGGTTTTTCTTTCCATTTGCTCCTTCTTTATTTGCATTGGAGGTTGTTGTTGTCTAAGCTCTAATTGATTTAAAGAGTTTGTTTTGGAGTTGTTGGCTGTTAATATCCTTATCTAAAGAGGTGTATTTCTTATTCTTTGTTTATGGGACTCATTCTTAGCTTGTCCCTTTTTGGCCTAAGCTTTTTTGGAGGTTTGGTGTGTTTGCTGGAAGGGAGATCCATTGTCTTGGAGTTATTTCTTTTTAGAGTTTTCTGTTTATGATGATGATTTAAGTTTGAACTCTATCCAAGTCTGGTTTTCTAGATTTCATTGAAGATGTCTATGGTTTTATGCATAAGGGGATCTTTGGTTCTATTTATGGCTCTGTGGTCTCCCTCTAGCTCCTTTTTACTTGGAGCTAGTTGATGTTTGAGTTTCCTATTGTTGTGGATGCATGTTCTGAAGAGCTTTGTTGAAGTTTTCTTCTATGATGAGCTAGTTTGGATGTATTTTTATTTCTCTAGCCGAGGGTAGTTGTGCTAAGGCTGTTTTCTATTTGATTTCTTCTTCTCTTGATCTTAAAAAGATTTAGATAGTTTTGCATCTTTTCCTCCTTCTTATGGACAACTTTCTCATCTTCTGTATATTGTATAGGTCCTTTCCTATACCAATGTTTGTTACACAAAAAAAATGAATAATATGCTTTGGAGTAACAACTGGTAAATTGATGTTCATAAATATAATAATGTGTCATAATTTAAATACAAAAGGAATTAATGGGCATAATATGTAAAATGAGTAAAATGTAGATTTTCGTACATAATAATAATATATAAGTCTTTTTGTAACAATGTGACCTTAGTAGGATTTAATTAAGTGAATTTCGATATAATGTTTTGGTAAATATAATGATAATGTGTCAAAATTCCTAATGGTGCCATAACTCATCAAAAGAAATCTCAAAATAAAAATATAATAGTGAAAGTAAGTTCTTTGAGGCCCACTTGCCTTGGGAGCCAAGTTTACATTATTTGCACAATGATAACGATTTAATTTTATTTGGAAAAGAAAATACAAGTACGAGCAAAAAAAATGAAATAAATTATTAAATGACTTCAAAAGTGGTAACAAATCTTAAATTCAAGTTCTACATGTCAAAATTGTCCTATGTGTGAATTTTCATCTAATTTGGACATTCATAAATATTTAGTGTATTTAGGAGAGAATGCGTATTAAAGCCATAAATATTAAATAACATGTTAAATAACCCAAAAGGGAAAATTAATTATAGAATCATGTTCCTCATATTTAGCTTTTCTTATAGGCTAAGTTTCATATTTTTGAGAGTTTATAGATGCCTCTAATTTATTAAAGGAGCAAAATAAGTGATAAGATTTAAAAATATTAAATAAAAGACTAAGAGTCTTCAGAAGTGAAAAATAATGCCAAAATTAGATTCGTCGCCCGAAAATTAACTAACCTATCAAATTTGAGTTTAATTGGGTTTTGTTTGCACCCTCAAATAATTATAGAAAGTTTTATATATTAAATGCATTAAAAGACCAAAGTTGGAAGGTTGTATTAAATGTCATTTATTATAGATCCCTGCCATCCGATGTGGATAAGACGGTTAATGAGCTGTCTCCTAGCTTGAGTTAGAGACACCTGCA
Source organism: Alisma plantago-aquatica (assembly GCA_963693085.1). Lineage (NCBI taxonomy): Eukaryota > Viridiplantae > Streptophyta > Magnoliopsida > Alismatales > Alismataceae > Alisma > Alisma plantago-aquatica. Next base: position 388,942,698 of record OY856409.1, on the reverse strand, counting down.
TGAACAGTAACCGTAGACCAATGTCCAATTTTTCAGGCATAACTCCCTCGTTTCTCAACGAAACTTCATGAAACAAGTTGTGTTCGATTGCAAATTCGAATCTGTATCTATCCACACCAAGCCTCAAATCTCATATCTTAGAAACTCACAAACATTTTCCTTAAGTCTTATAAAGTAATTACTTGCACACCTCTTAAACCCAAACACCCTCTATAAATATGGGTATCTCGACCTCCGTGAGCCCTAGTGTAAGTTTTCTATCATGCTAATTTCTCAAAAATCCTCTCTATTGCCGTCGGGTTCCCAGGGATAAATCTTGGCATCGGTCGTCCATGCTCTCTTCTCCTATATTCTCAGTGCAATTCCACTTAGGGTATGTTTTTGTAGCCTCTATTCTTTGATTTTGTGCGATCGGATTGCTGTTTGGTCACCTCTTCGAGATTTTCCAAATCCAGCCAAGCTTCTGCCTACTTCTTCAAGCAAAAATGGTGCGTAGGTGAGAGGGATGAATCTCTTTGGTGATTTCTGTTTCTACCCTTCTCATTTCCTTTTTGGCTTTGTTTTTCCACCATGGGCATTCTCATCTTTTTGCCTTGTTTTACTTCTCTTTTGTGCCTCATTGGCCACTAACATGGCGAGACATCCATCACTTATTGGGCCACCTCAGCTCACAATAATGCTCATGTGGTTTTTGAATTTGCCTACGTGGATTAATATAATTTTTTGATTGGTCGATACTTCTAAAATTCATAACTTAATCTCTGGTTATCTAAAAATTATGCAAAAATACTTGTTGGATTCTGAAAATTATTTTGTATTTGTTGGAATGGATTTTCTAACCTAATTTTAAGGTTTTAAAGACTATATTTTTAGAGTTTATTACCTCTGTTAAACTCATATTAATAATTAACAGAAACATTTGAATTACTACGTAGTTGAGATTTTGAATCAGGATATTAATAATTATCCTAGAACCCAATGTTAATATTTTAACAAGAGTCAACCTAGGGTTTGCCAAAGGTTTGGATTTTTAGGGTTTCACCTAGTATAGATTTTTAAACCCTAATTTTTGGACCTAATATTATATGTAGGTTGAGTTGACTTTAGGCTTGGAGGAGTACGACTTGATCCCTGACTTAGCACTCAAGTCAAGATATGTTTTCATCATCTATTATACTTTTTGAGTAATAAACCTATTTCCTCTCTTAATGTATGATTGCATCCCACATTATTTCTATATTTAGTAATTTCTAATTCCTCTCTCTAAATGTATGTTAGCATATTATACTATTCCAAATTGAGCAATCACCTATGTTCCTATCTTTTGATCTACTTGAGGAGCCAAAATCCAAATTTGATTACTATATGTATCTCCTTTGAGATTTGTTATTAAAAGATATATTTTGATTGTTTCTCTCACATCATTGATATAGTTGAATCCTTATTATGTATACTTTGTCCCCACTTATATAGATTGGATGTTCTAATCTCTCATATTTTGGAAATCTTGATTACTCTTTTGTTATGAATCATGTGGGGACTAATAATATAATGTGACGTGTTATTTTATGTGGATGTGTAAATTTCCATACTTTATAATGTAGATGTGATAGTTCCTGTAAGTGATACTATTAGAGAAGATGTTTATCATATCCTGCTCAGAGTAGATGTGTATATCTTCCTACTCACCCCACATTTATGGTAGATATGTTATTTCCTACTGATATGTTTATATTTTTCTAGTATTGTCACATGTAAAACACATCGATTCCTTGCCCTCAGTTGTTATCTATTTGCAAATTCTTATTATTTTGAAACCCACTTGGGTGGTCCTTTCCTTTTCTATGGGAAGAATTGTTCATTTAACATTCCTTTATTTCATAATATTGCTCAATACCCAATGTAGTATGCACATACCAATGTTTTGCTGACGTGTCTACCTTTTTTTGTTAGGATACACTTCCAACCCCATGTGTAGGTCAAGGAGAAGATATCCATGTTGGACCAATTCCTCATAAAGTATAATTGAAACCTTTGGGAGACTTTCTCGAGGTGGCTACATGACCCTCAGTTTATCCTTTACTTTAGTTAGTTTTTATATGTAAAACCATGTGTGGTGAAGTTTTGAGACAATATCAAGTTCTGTAATAGTAATATATTTGTTTTTACTGCTACATTTGGTTACTTGTATCATACTTTTGAATAAAATAGATTACCATCCCCTTGTGAAAAATTTATGTTGGTGTTTGATATGGGATATTTCTTTTTTATTTAATTTATTAGGGAGTGGATCCCCTCTTGGGCCCCACTTCTTACAAGTATGGTATCAAAGCCAATGGTTTTCAATTATCTAACTATTTCAATCTTGTCTTCCTAGGATGCTTACCTTTTTCATAGGTTGCTTATACCTAGTTCCCTTACCTTGTGTAGGCAAACCCTTATGGCGGAAGATAGCTCATCCATTGAAAATTTAGTTTCTTATGAGACACCCCAAAACCCTAAGTACAGATGCCGAGGATGGACCCTTCTTTACCCCTCCAGTAACTTAAGTTACTCCTCCAACTAGAAGTCAGTCATCAATGAGTCAGGATGCCCCAACCTCTGGTGCTTCTAATGTGGGTGTAGTCATCTCTCCTGAACATGAGTTAGCTTTGTTGCGATAGTTCCTTACCATAGCTATGGTAGGAAAGATGATCATTCCTCCTACATTTGAAAAGCCAAAGGAGTACTCATTAACTGACTTCATGAAGATGCAACCACCTTACTTCAAATGTGAAAGAGAACTGAAGATGGTTGATAAGGTTGATGATTGTGTTTTATTCATGGAACATAATTTTGATAGAATGACAATCCCTTCACACCAGAAGGTGTGGCTTACTTCTTATGTGTAATGTGGTTGCATCTTCATGAATGGACCTGTAAGTGACAAATGGAATGGTATAGAAAGGACTCACAACATCTCTATTATGACCTGGGAACAATTCTTGGTGCTTTTTCGTGGGAAGTGTATCTGCACTTCTACCGAAAAGAAAAAAGAAGTGAAATTCTATAGTCTAAAATAAGGATCCCTATTTATCCCCATATATGTGCAAAGATTTCTATTACTCGAGCATTATGATTTTGGGTTAACTGAGGAATGTAGGTCTGACCTGTTCCTACAAGGACTTAACTACAACTTGGGTCACACTCTAATCCCAGAGCTTTCTCTCACTTTTCAATAGATGGTTGATAAGGCCTTAGTTGTTGAGTCATATCCTTGTTTCCATACACTAGCTCACAAATAGAATAATAACAAAAGGAAGCACTCTGAAGATGATCATGAACATGAGAGGTATCGTCGACCTGAGGACCCCATGGCACAAAGGAAGGATAAATGACTGATATGTCATCTTTGCAATGAGCATGTTCATATTTGAACTAGATGTCCCCAACTTCGTGGTGGACGTTCACCAGCTCAACAACAACCTCAGGAACCTCCTCAGAATAATGGCAATAATGATGGAAGGAGACCAGTTGAGAGATGTGCTGGAAGAGCCTTTGCTTTGGATGAGAAGTTAATGAAGATGATCATGTTGAAGGTAAACTGTAGTCTCTTAGTTAGACTTTAAAGATATGTTTTCTGTTTTGCATGAGTGCCTTAAAGATGAAAGTGTTAACGTACATGAGTTTTGGAAAGACTATTCCTTAAAACTATAGTATAGTTTGACTTATTACGTAAAACCTTTTAAGGGGTGGAGTATAGGTGTTTTGAATGATTAGATTCTAAGATCAAAATTGTTTAAGGGGGGGTGTTGTAATGAACCAAAACTTAGAATCCTACCATATCCCTTGATTAGAAACCTAGTTAGGTTTGTTCTTTAGATGCAAACAAACAAGGATTAAAATTTAGAACACATTTATATAATAATTTAATTATGTGGAAACATGTAAATAAAATCATGAAATATATTACATATATTTTCTTTACTAACATAATGGCTAAATAAAAATAAATAATATGTTTGAAGTAACAATTGGTAAATTCAGGTTCATAAATATTAATAAAGTCTCATAATTTAAATAAATAAGTAATTAATGAACATAATATGTAAAATGAGTAAAATGTAGTTTTCGTGCATACTAATAATATATAAGTCTTTTTGTAACAATATGACCTTAGTAGGTTTGATATAATATTTGATAAATATAATGATAATGTGCCAAAATTCCTAATGGTTCCATAACTCATAAAAAGAAATCTCAAAATAAAAATATAATAGTGAAAATGAGTTCTTTAGGTCCCAATTGCCTTGGGATCCAAGTTTTAAATGATTTGCATAACAATAACTATTTTCATTCTATTCGGAAAAAAACACGAGACAAAAATATGAAATAAAGTATTAAATGACTTCAAGAGTGGCAATAAATCTCAAATTTGAAATTTGCATGCCAAAATTAGCCTATGTCGGAATTTTCATCTAATTTGGACAATCTTAAGTATTCTAGTTATTTAAGAGAGAGAATGTGTATTAAAGCCTAGAATATTAAATAACATGTCAAATAACCCAAAATGAGAAAATTAATTGTAGAACCATGTTCCTCATGTTTAGTGGTTTACTTATAGGTTAATTTTCATATATTTAAAGAGTTTCTGGATGCATCTAATTTATCAAAGGAAAAAAATAAGTGATAACATTTGAAATTATTAAATAAAATATTAGGAGTCTTCAAAAGTGAAAAATAATGCCAAAATCGGATTTCTCACCCCAAAATTAACTAACCTACCATATTTGGATCTAGTTGGAATTTGTTTGCACTCTCAAATAATTATAGAAAGTGTGTATATAAAATGCATTAAAAGACCAAACTTAGAAGGTTGTATTAAATGTCATTCATTGTAGATCCATGTCGACCGTCTGATGTGGATTAGGTGGAAGGCAAGTTGTCTCTTGCCTTGAGTAGGAGATACCTACATGAACAGTAGCCACATACCAAGGTCCAATTTGTTGGGCATAACTCCCTCATTTCTCAACAAAACTTTGCAAAAAAAGTTGTGTTGGATTGCAAATTGAAATCTAATCCATACTCTATTTGAAGCCTAAATTCACATATTCTAGAAATGGAAAAGCATGTTCCTCAAGTCTTCTGAAGCAACTACTTGCACACCCCTTAAACCCAAACACCCCCTATAAATACGGGTACCCCGACCTCCGTAAGCCCTAGTGTAAGTTTTTTTTTCATGCTAATTTATTCACCAATTGTTTCCATTGTCGTCAGGTTCCTAGGGGTCAGATCTTGGCAATAGTGTTGTATGCTATCTTCTCGTCTCTTCTCAGTGCAATTCCACTCGGGTTATGTTTTTGTAGCCTCTGTTCTTTGATTTCATGCGATTAGATTGTTGTTTGGTTGCCTCTTCGAGATTTTCCTAAATCTAGCCAAGATTATGCTTGTTTATTTGAGTAGTAATGGAGCGTAGGTGAGAGGGATGAATCACTTTGGTGATTTCCCATTTCTACCCTTCTTGTTTCATTTTTTCTTTTTTTTCCGCCATGGGCATTCTCATCTTTTTTCCTTGTTTTACTTCTCTTTTGCACACCTTGTTGGCCGCTGAAATGGTGAGACAGCCATCACTAATTGGGCTACCTCAAAACACAGTCACAGTCGTATGGATTTTTGAATTTTCCTATGTAGATTAATGTAATTTTCTGATTGGTTGAAACTTATAAAATTCATATATTAATCTCTAGTTATCCATAAATTACGCAAACATACTTGTTGGATTCATAAAAATATTCTCAATCTATCAGAATGGGTTTTGTAGCCTGATTTCAAAGTTATAAAGACTAGATTTTTAGGGATTTTGACCTCTCTTAAACTCATATTAATAACTAAGAGAAATATTATAATTAACGGATTAATATTTTTAATCAGGATACTAATAATTAACCTAAACCCAATGTTAATATGTTAATAAGATCCAACCTAGAGTTTGTCGAAGGTTTGGATTTTTAGGGTTTCACCTAATAAAAATCATTAAACCCTAATTGCTGTACCTAGTCCTATATGTAGGCTGAGTTGACTTTAGACTTGGAGGAGTAAGACTTGATCCATAACTTAGAACTCAAGTCAAGGTTTGTTTGCATCCCCTATTGTCCTTTTTGAACAATAAACCTTTTTCCTCTCTTAATGTATGATTGCATCCCACATTATTTCTATATTGAGAAATTTCTAATTCCTCTCTCTTAATGTATGTTGGCATTTCATACTATTCCAAATTGAGAAATCACCAATATTCCTATATTTTGATCTACTTAAGGAGCCAAAATCCTAATTTGATTGCTACATGTATCCCCTTTGAGATTTGTTCTTGAAAGATATATTTTGGTTGTTTCTCTCACATCATTGATATTGTTGAATCCTCTTTTATGGGTCCTTTGACCCCACTTATATTGATTGGATGTTCTCATCTATCATATTTTGGAAATAAAATGATTACTATTTTGTCATGCATAATGTGGTGACTACTAGTATAATGTGACATGTGTTATTTTATGTGGATGTGTAAATTCCCACATATGATTTTATATGGATGTGTAAATTCCCACACTTGATAATGCAAAGGTGATAATTCATGAAAGTTATACTATTATAGTAGATGTGTATCATGTCCTACTCAGAGTAGATGTGTATATGTTCCTCCTACTCACCCCACATTTATGGTACATGTGTTATTTCCTACCGACATGTTTATATTTTTCTAATATTGTCACATGTAAAACACATTGATGTCTTGCCCTCAATTATTATCTCTTTGCAAATTCTTATCCTTTTGAAACCCACTTGGGTGTTCCTTTCCTTTTCCATGGGAAGCATTTTTATTTGACATCATTTATTTCATGATATTTCTCAATATATGATTTAGTATGCACATATCATCATTTTTTTTGATGTATCTACCTTTCTCCTTTTTGCTAGGGTATGCTTCCAAACCCAGGAGTAGGTCAGGAGAAGACAACCAAGTTGGACCAGGACCTCATCAAGTATAACTATAACCTTCTAGGAGACCTTCTCAAGGTGGTTAGATGACCCTCAATTTATCCTTTAGTTGAGTTAGTTTTTATATGTAACACCCTGTACGATGAAGTTTTGAGACAATATCAAGTTCTATAATAGTTAGATATTTTGCTTCCGTTGTTACATTTGGTTACTCGAATCATACTTTTGAATAAATTGGATTAGCATCCCCTTGTGAAAAATTTATTTTGGTGTTTGATATGGGATGTTTGCTTTTTATTTAATTTAGTATGGAGTGGATCCCCACTCTGGTCCCACTCCTTACATATGCTTTTGTCACTAAGTTCTCTCTGGTGGAGAAGACTCTTTGAAATATACACAAAATCACAGGTTTCAGACATAAGTCAAGCTAGAACATGTATGAGGCGTGGGATAAATTGCAAGAATATCAAAGGAATTGCTCTCATCATAATTATGACAAAGGATTCCTGTTAACAAACTTCTATAATGGTATTACCTCTACAGAAAGGACTTATCTAGATGCAGCCAGAAGTAGTGATTTCCTGGGTAAAAATTTGAAGAAAACTATGAAGATGATTGATAACATGGCTGCACTACGAGTTGGCTTGGATTATTAGAGAGGGACAATAAGCAAGGTATTTGTTGAAGGGACAACAACTGAATCTAAGGCCCTCAAAACTCTAACTTAATAAATTCAAAATATCACTAAAGAATTTTTCCAGTTAACGAATTTTGGGAACGAAGGAAAGAAAAATGCTAAAATGGTGATGAAGTATGTTACATGCAGAGAAGGAGGGCACAAATTAGACAATTTCATCTATACCCAACCAGATGAGGACAACTAAGAATATAATACTGAAAACATCTCCAATTTTAAAGACCAGACCATCTTGGCTTCTCATATGGGAACAAGGTGCGGATGAGAATGCTCAACTTTTAAATACTCCAAACAATCGACCTAGCATACCACCTGGGTTTAGTAGAGGAAGTGGACCCTCTTTATTTACTAGGAACAAAAGCTATTAGAAGAACAGAAACAATTATCAAGGACAAAGCCAGAACCAGAACATAAACCCTAAGGGAACAACTCAAGCATAGAACTAGACCTCTAACCAATAGGACTTGATGTCTAGAATGTTTGCTTTTGCAAAAGGACAAGATATTATAAATGAACAACTAAGCAATAGTGCCACCAATAATATATGTTTATTAAATATGATGCAATATGATATAGGGGGTGTCACTACACAGATGACCAATATGCAAGTTCACAACAAACAAATTGATCAACAGTTAGCACAACTATTTGATATGATCAAGAACCCACAATGGAGGATACCTTCAACAACTAAACCTGCAAAAATGGGTGCTCTAAGATCAAGTAAGGTTCTGGAAGGATTGACTAAAAGGATACACAAGGAAATATCCCCATAGATGAGTCCTTACCTGAAGATGACTTAAGAGACAAAGAACCAAAGCTGAATTTGTATCTAAGAAGGTTAAGTTATAAGAAAGGTAAAGGAAAGAAGCCAATGAAGGAGCAAAAGCTTGATGCACCTAAAAAGGCCATAACCAATAGGGACAACTATGCACCAAGAATACCTTTCCCATAAAAACTAATAAACTCTCATCGAAGAAAGAGGTAAGGAAAGTTCTTAGAAGTTGTGAAGAAGTTGCAGCTATACATCCCATTTCTTGATTCCATCAAAGAGATTTTGACTTACGAGAAGTTATTCAAAGATCTTATTACAATGAGAAGATGAAGAGATGAAGTTGAAACTATCAGACTTGCCAAAATGTCTAGTGCCTTTTTGTAAGACAATGCCAACTAAACAGAAGGACCTTGGAGCCTTCACTATCCCATTCAATGTGGGAGACAATGAGGTAAGACAAGGGTTAGTTGATCTTGGAGTTGATGTTGCTCCATTAGCCCAGAGACTAGGTCTGACTGATATGGCCAAGACTAGAATGTGCATTCATCTAGTTAGACATTCCTTCACAAAGCCTATTTGGATAGTAGAGGATGTTTCCATTCATATCAAAAGATTATTCATACCCTATGATATAGTCTTTGTAGATATTGTGCAAGAGCTGATATGCCCTATGATTTTTGGATGACTAATCCTTTCTATTGGGTAGCCCTAATCAATGCAGAATCTAGAATTATTACCATAAGAGTGGGAAAAGACCATATCAATTTATGTGTCTAAGACTCAATGAGGGAACCTTCCCTTTTTGAATTAGTCTTCTTAATGGATAGTTAAAACTAGTTCTATGAGAATCAGGAATAGAATGCAAAGGTCGACCCTTAATGAGAGCTCTGAATAACCTTAGTCCTAATGAACAAGTGTGATAACCCATCACACAAAGTGAGATTACTCAAAACTCAAACACAATGAACCACTAATAAAACACATATATAAATAAATTTAATTAAAACCGATTAAGTTTTCACAAACTTACTCAACAACATTTGCATAAATCCCAACATCTCAGATTATTTCATAAATCTTATCAAAATTCTCTTACAAAGGCTCTATGACCTTAGCCACAACATATACACATGAGATAGCATCTACATGTACAACATCGGAATACTATGAAAGCCCAAGTTGATGAAAAACTATATACAAAACTTTCCTATCCGGACCTAAGAGTACAGGAGTGACTCTAGGACACGCTAGACATATAATCAACTCCTTTTGTGTTCCATCACATCAACTCTTCCTTGCTGCTATGGGTCCACTACTGCTATTGACGATCACCCAAAATGACTGTGGTGACCCACGGGTGAGACTCATGTCCCAATGAGAGATATAACTCTCAACAATGCTTATTGGTTACACAAGTTATGCAATTAAATAGGTTAGGTAGATTAAGCCATTTAAATAGATAAATAGATAAAGAAACATAATACAATTATCAGTTATAAGGATTTTTTAAGAGAAATTATAATCAGAGTCTTAGAAGCTAGCATTATTCTCAACTAGTAGATGTAGATATTACTATGAACATAACCATCATCACGAGCCTAACTAGCATCATAAATGTCAATAATAGTACAAACATATTTGAATAATAGGAGCATGTCTAAGAATGTAGTTGGTCTATAGTCACAACAAAACTAACAGCATAAACATAACTAATAGTATACTATATCTAACAGTATAAGAATATCTGACATGGTGATCAGAACTAACAATCTGAGAATGTCTAATAGAATATAATGTCTAATAGGATAATCATATCTACATCTTAAGTAGAAATGACTGCATAAGCACTACTGCCAACATATGCTTGATTAGCAGTATAAGCATAGCTAACTACATAGGCGGATAGAAGTATAAGCATAGATAGACATGAGATAACTTTCATCATAAATATAACCAACAGTAGTAGTATTTCTAACAGCAGAAACTTGGCTACTTCTCTTATAGCACTATACATCATCTATATGTAAAAAGATTAAACAAGGGTTATCATCCAATGTGAAGCGTGTTTAACCCCTAACAGATATGCTACACAAATGTTTACATATTTTATTAAGGCCTAGGGAGAGTGAGGTATGCTACTCAGACTCCAATTGACCACTTTGAAGTGATATTTAGTTCCGTATAGGATCTAGGAGTACTGATATCCTAAGATCTCCCACCCTCAGTCAGTATAAGTAGAAAGACAGTGACATAACAATCAAGCTACCTACAATGACATATAGTCAAGCTTCTAACACCGGCCCATCCTTGGTATAAAGGTCATGACACTTGAAACCAATGTATTCAAACCCTACCAACTGAGGTACAACCACATATGTCCCCCACCACATCACATATACAATTTCTCAAACCAAGGCATGATTGTAGCCATCCTCCATAAACTTGGGATAATGATGTCAAGGTTGTACACTCCCATCACCTTGAATACTCAGTAGTATGCACTCCAAGTTTCCCTTAGGAATACTCATTTCCCCATCCAACAAGTTCTGACATTGAATGGTTCTACAGCTCAGGGAACTGCATGATTAGGTTTTCACTTGATTAGTAATGTTAATTGGGTGAATTAAGGCTGAATCAAACAAGTAGACATACAAACCCTAATTCATTTCTAGAGAGCATTGAATATAACATCTCCAGAAGATACAAAATGTATGAGGCATATTCCTTATTTCAACATCACAAGGTACTATTTCATTGTCGTTCATGACTCTACTTGTCATCACACAAACACAAGATATAAATCTTTATCACATTATACCAAGGTATCAACCCTTATCACATCATGAAGAAGATCACACCTCCATTAGGGTTCAACCATGCCCAAAGGTCATTAAGACCATCACATTATCTCTTGTAAGAAGATAATTATCTTTCCATACCTTCTAAATGGCTCAACAAACCATCATCATATTCGTGATACATATGTTCAGATAACATTGAAATAAGGAACTAAAAGATGTTATCAAGATAACATAGTAAGGTTATATTAGAATTAAGGGCATTCCCTTATTATAACAATATGCAAGGGAATTGGGTATAATTAACCACCATCATTTATTTGTACTAGGGTTAGATTTAACAAACACTAGTTGAATTAACATTACGAATCAACACTTCACAACAATCTTAGGTTTATATTCATTCTAGGGAAAAGGTAAGGGTACAATCTCATGGGCTTAAAACCATTGATCCCGAATCATCAAATCTGCACCATCAGATCAAGTGCAATAAACACAACACATCAAATCATAGACCACACATCAGACCATCGGGTCCAAGGCAATTAAAACCATTGCATTGTATGTATAAATCCACACCACTGAATCATTGTTGCACAAAACATAATCATCAGATTAGGGCATCAAACCCAAACCTTCTAATTATAAATCCTCACCTAAGACCTTCGGATGATAGATAGGTAAAACCGTCACATGCAAAACATGTAAAACCTTGATACATTCATATAGGAAAACCGTCAAGTTATGACTTAGAAAGACCATGTTTCACCATCGGATATGAGCCCTAAACTCACCACTGGTTGTGAGCTCTAGGATCACCATTGGTTTTAAGAGCAAGGAACCCTTCAAGTTAGATATTAGTGAAACCATTGATTGTCTTAGCCAAGCAAACCATCGATTGAGAAACTAAGTGAATCGTCATTCTAATACTTAGAGAAAACAGTCCATAACCTTTTAGGTTGACCATCGGTTGTGTCACTAAAGAGTACCATCGATCTAACACTTAAAGAAATCAGCAAAATAGAAATTAGGATAGCCATCAGTTGTGAACCTAGTGAGGCCATTGAATTTCATCACTAGATGGAAGAACATACTTTGAACATCAAGTAAAACCATCAATTCATTACAGGGGAAAACCCATCATTTGACTAGAGTTTTAGGAACCATCATTAGAACAAAAGATAGGAGAAACATGACCATGGCTTCTTGAGCACATCAAACCATCAAAACAACAACAAGGTGTGAACATTCAATTGTCAAAAGAAGCTCAACCATCAGGTGTTGAAGCAAGAAGGGGAAATAGTTCATAACACCTAATGAAAACCATCATTTGTGAGGGTTAAGACAACCATCAATCATTCGGTGAATAAGGAAACATACCTATTGTTTCTTGAGCTCAGTAAAGTAGTCAAAATAGTAACTAAGGTATCGTCGATGTTTCTTCCAAAAATCCAAACCATCAGGTAACACAATAAAAGAGAAATCAGTTCAAGGCACCAAGGAAAACCCATTGTTTCAACACTCAAGAACCATTATCAGTTATGATTATGGAAACCATCAACCATGAAAAGGTAAGAGTAATGTAACCATCAGTTTCTTGGGATTCTAACACGGTCATCAAATCAGTAACAAAGTACAACCATCGTTCTACACAAGGAACTAACCATCAGATCATGAGGCAAGGTAGAAATTAGTTTAAAACATATCAAGGACAACCATCGATTCTCACCACAAGAACACCATCGATTCATAGTTAAGCAAGGTCTAAAACTCATATTCCAAGATAGAGAAAGTACACAAGATTAAGTAGAGTAATAAGAAGATTATCTACTCAATAATCATCCTATATATGCACAACTTAACTAAGGATTTGAATTGTCTACTCATTACTATGTTTTAGAGCAATATTTGTTCATGAAAAGTTAAAATTGAGCAAAAAACATGAACATGGTTATATAATAAAGATGAGATTCCAAACAACAAGGTGGCTTGAGGAAAGATAGAAGAAAATCCTAACTTTGAGCTCTCCAATCATCCAATCTAGCTTTTCTCCAACAACAAGCAATCCTAGGTCAAGGAAGCAAGAAGAAAGGTGTTCTTCAAGAGTTCTAGCACAAACTCCACCATGGAAACCATGGATTCGACACAGGAGAAGAGAGGGGAAATTATGAAAGCAAGGAAAACAAAGGAAAGATAGAAGATCTTACATGCTTGATTCAAGAACAAGCTAAGGAAGCTTTGAATCATTGAATGGAGGTTAGATCAGAATCCCATGAGCATTTGTGAGTAGACCGCCCCAAGCTCTTCCTACCTTGGCTTCTTTTCTTAATCAAGAAATAGGGATGAGATCCAGAAGAAAGGGGGACAAAGTGGGTTAAGGGAGTGTATAAGGGGTCCATTTGCATGCAAGGAGAGGAGCATAAAAAGCTAAAGGGGAGAGAGAATGAAGAAGCAAGGTGTCTTAGCCAAACTTGCCAAATGTCCAAGGTCAAGAACATATTTTCCATGAAACACAACAACCCATCATAAGTGTAAGTCAATAGGCCCACCGAAACTTGATTCCCAGGTCATCCATCAATCCAAATCATAAGAAAACCTATTGAATCTATTAAACAAGATAGCCCATCTATGATAGGAAATCATAAGTTCAACCTTAGGTAGATGTCACAGACAAAACCAAGGTGCATCTAGGCTCCCCATGGTACAAATAACTCCAACTTGATATGAAAATATGCAAGGCACAACAAGAATGTGAAGTATTGCAAGAAAAACCTCATATATGGGTGAGTTGCATAAAAGTCCAAAATTTGCACAAAATTACATAACTTGCACTAACATTGTTCAATCTGGATCAAACTTGAACCATGGCTTAGTTAATTGATATCTAAGCATAATAAAGAGTTTGATTAAGCATATAATCATACAATTAGGTAAATTAAGCATCATTAGGGTTTAGGATAGGTCAGGGGTCTTACAAGAAGACCCAGAGGTCATATAATTACTCGACTATCTAACCCAACCAGAGGATGACTACAATGATGAAGAGGTTATAATCATAGAAAGTATGAAATACGCTTTGTTGGAACACACTCCTAAAGAAAAAGAAGAGTCGAAGCCCAACCTATAGTTGATAGGCTTGAAGTATGGATTTATTGATAATGAAGAAAGAAACGCAGTCATCATAAACTCTACTCTGACAAAAAACCAACAGGAAAAACTACTAACTGAACTCAATATAAGAAGGAAGGAAATTGGCTACTCTATGGAAGATATTGGAGGATTGAGTCATATCTATTTCATGCATGGTAACCACCTATAAGTGGATACAAGGTCTCTTGCCAAACCTCAAAGGAAACTAAATCAAAGTTTATGAGAATTTGTTAAAAAGAAAGTCATAATTTTTTTGAGATGTTGGAATTACCTATCCCATCAATGACAACAACTGGGTAAGTGGTGATGAGATTGCAACCATAATAGCCACAGTCTAGAGAATGTGCATCAATTATAAAAACTAAACTCTACAATATAGAAAGATCATTTTATGTTGCCCTTTACAGGCCAAGTGCTAGAGCAACTAGCTCACCATTCATACTTCTTCTTTCTCAATAGATATTCATGATTCTATCAAGTTCCCATAAACCCACACGACCAATAAAAGACCATCTTAACCTATATTTAAGGAACTTATGCCTTTAGGAGAATGCCATTTGGTCTCTACAATGCACTTGCAACAATCCAAAGGTGCTTGATCTCCATGCTCATAGACTTCCTAGAGGATATTACGTAAGTTTTAATGAATGAATTTTCTATCTATAGAATCAATTTTAAAGATTGCTTAAGCAATTTATCTTAGGTTTTAAAATATTGTGAGGAAAAGCCAACTTGTGTTGAACTGGGAAAAGTGACACTTCATTGTACAAGAAGGAATTTTTTTGGGTTACAAGATCTCCAAAAGAGGAATCGAAGTGAATTTGAGTAAAGTAATATCTAAATCTCCACCTCCTAAATATGTCAGCAATGTGAGGATTTTTTTGGGGCCTGTTGATTACTATAGGATATTTATTAAAGACTTCTCAAAAATCTCTAAACATATGTCCATCCTCCTCGTTAAAGATGTGTTTGATTTTACTGATGAATTCCTAAAAGATGTCAACACCTTGAAGAATGCTTGACTACTGCACAAATCCTTCAAATTCCAAATTGGGAACTTCCCTTTCAGTTGATGTGTGATGCAAGTGATTATGCAATACAAGTAGTGCTGGGACAAAATAAAGACAAAAAGCACCATGTTATCTATTATGCAAGCATGGCCATCCATAAATCTCAAATTAATTACATGACAACTGAGAAGGAAACACTAGCCATAGTTTATGCCTTTGGTAAATTTAGGTCCTACCTATTAGGATTCAAAGTGATAGTTCATACTAACCATGGAGCTATAAAGTATTTGATAGAGAAAAATGATACAAAGCCAGGATTTTTGAGGTGGACACCTCCTACTATAGGAATTTTACCACAAGATTATAGATAAGAAAGAGACAGAGAATGTAGTCACAAACCACTTATCCAAAATTGCAATGGTTGACAACAACTTTATTCTAATAAATGATAACTACCCTGATGGAACCTTGATGATGGACAAGACCTTTAGAACATGTCGTACTATGATTTGTTGCATATGTAGATACATGGCATGCCATCGGTTGCTATCATACATTACCTACAATGAAAAGAAGTTATTCTTTGACCTAAAAAACTTCTTTTGGGAAGACCCCCTTCTCTTTTAGAAATGTACAGATAACATATATCCTAGATGTATTCTTGAATAAGAAGTACCAAAAATATTATATGAGTGTGATTCTTTGTCGTATGGAGGGAACCTAGGCGGAGATAGGACCTCCTCTAAAGTTCTGCAGTATGGGTTTTATCGGCCCACCTTGTTCATGGATGTCCATACCTAAGCTAAGTCTTGTAAAGAGTGTCAACACGCCAAAAACATATGAAGAAGAAATGAGATGCATCTCTCTAATTGGATTGAGGTAGAGATTTTGATGTCTATGGAATTGATTATATGGGACCCTTCCCATCATCACATGAAAATCAATACATGTTGATTGTTGTTGACTATGTATCAAAGTGGGTAAGGGCAGTACCTATTCCTACTTGTGACTCAAAATCAACAATAAGGTTATTTGAGAAAGTTACCTTCTCGATATATGGGGTCCCACATACCATCATTAGTGATGAGGTATCTCATGTTGGGGAAAGAAAATTTGAAGTCTTGTTACAAGAGTACGGAGTGAAACACAAGATTGCAACCCCTTATCATCCACATACATCTGGTCAAGTTGATGTTTTGAATAAACTGATCAAACATATTCTTGAAAAGACTATTGGATGCACCAGACAATATTGTTCAATGATTCTTGGTGATTCTCTATGGACATATCACACATCCTATTAAGCCCCTATAGGGACTACTCACTATAGACTGATATATGGCAAGGTGTGCCACCTACCGGTCAAGCTTGAACACAAATATTTCTAGGCCAACAAGTTCCTTAGTAGGACCCAGAGCTAGCGGGCAGGAAAAGATTCTTATAGTTATGAGAATTAGAAGAGCTCAAGTTGAATGCCTGTGAGAATTCTAGTTATAACTAGAGGACAAATGTGTTGCATGATGCCCACATGAAAAGAGAGTATATCTCTAAAGCAAACAAATTCATGTTAGTCAACTCAAGTATAAGACTATTCCTTAAAAAACACTCATCGATATGGTCAATCCTATTCACTATCTCAAAGGTATATTCATTAGGAATTATAAAGGTATTTGATAAGAAGACAATAACTTTCCATATAAATGAGCATAGAGTGCACAGATACTATGAAGATGAGACATCTATAAGGACAACTGAAGTTCATCTTGATGACTCACCTCCAGCATGACCAGAATAGGACAACAGATAATCCCAAAGAAAGTCAAGATAAAGACTATAAATTAGCACTTCTTGTAATGCAACCCAAGTCCTTTTGAATTATGCATTTTTAATTTCTAGTTTTCATAATTTTTCCATTTATGGGTTTTGTTTCAGTTAATTTTTAACCTTTAGTTTCTTGTATTTTGATTATCCCTCTAGATTAACCTTGATTTTTCTTTACAATTTTAGCGTACATGGAATAAAGTTAGTGAATGAGCTATGGAAATGAATTTATCAGTTTAGAGGTACTTACATTGGTTGAGACATTTATAAGGACAACTGAAGTTCATCTTGATGACTCACCTCCAGCACGACCAGAATAGGACAACTGATAATACCAAAGAAAGTCAAGATAAAGACTACAAATTATCACTTCTTGTAATGCAACCCAAGTCCTTTTGAATTATGCATTTTTAATTTCTAGTTTTCATAATTTTTCCATTTATGGGTTTTGTTTCAGTTAATTTTTAACCTTTAGTTTCTTGTATTTTGATTATCCCTCTAGATTAACCTTGCTTTTGCTTTACAATTTTAGCGTACATGGAATAAAGTTAGTGAATGAGCTATGGAAATGAATTTATCAGTTTAGAGGTAGTTACATTGGTTGAGTCACCAGCTCAACCATCAGTTAGTCAACCAGAGTATCCATTAGAAGGAAACTCAGTGCAACCATCCACTTCCATCCTAAAAAATCCAAGTACTTGTCACCCATCAAGTTCATGTAGCAGGAAGACCATCGGTTCCCAATGAAGTAATTAGGCATACCATCGGAAGTCGAGGGCACTGATCAACCATTGAGTTTTGTATTCCTGCCTCACTATAGGAAGGTTTATGCACTGATCTACCATCATATTAGTAAGTTTCTCACCATCAAAAGGTAGGAGGCTGACTGACCACCGGGTTGTGAGGTTGACCTCCCATTAGAAGGCAGGTAGTTAACCTACCATCAGATGCCCACAAACTAGGTACCGAAGGCTGGACCCACCACAGTGTCAAGCGACCACGATAAAATTAGTGAGAGCCAACACTTGTATGCCCCCGATGTACATTTATAGTTAAAGTAGTAGAGAGATAACATAATCCTAAACCACCTACTTGTACCTAATGCCATCAGAAGGGAGCCAAGAGGAGCCATCACCTTTCCGTCTTAAGTTCAAAAATGTCATCTTCTACCCCTAGCATCAAAAGACTGAAGACCCCATCATGGACCTCTCTAAGGTGTAGTAGGGACATGGACGTTGTGTCGACCAACATCACAACAACGATGTGAAGCCTTCTGGGATACGACATGGCAAAAAAGTTCCGAGTAACGATTGTGAAGAATTTCAATGATGATCAGTAAACCTCTTTCTTCTCCTTATCTATTTTGACCAATAGGAGACCAATCCCTTAAACTTACGACGGCGGCAACCGCCATCGGCATATAGTAACCTAGTTTTTATCCCTTCCTTCCTTTTTGAATCTCTGTCTTGGGTTTGTGAAACATGATTCCTCCCTCTATTTTCTTCAACCTTTCATCCTCAAACACTATGACTTCCTGCACCAATACACCATCGATTCACACAATTTACACTTAACCTCTTCCATCAGAATATCTAATGCAGAAAGACTGGTGGATACTAAATATTTGACAGCTACAAACCTCTTATCAAGGAATAAGGAGAAGTACTTCTATGGATTCTACATATCAAAAGACTTCCTTCCCCTTCCTAAAATGAGCAGTTATGACTGCAACAGGCTTGTATTCCTGATGAAGATATCTTAAGAATGAAATCAAAATCCAAGCCTCTCCCACATAAGTGAATCAGTTTCTTCAAAAAAAAAGGATCAAACAAATAGAAGAGAAACCCGCCAAGCCAACCAAAAAAGAATATTGTAGTCTGGTTCCTCAAAGAGACCACAATGAAGAAAATATATAAGAAGTTCCCTTCACCTAAAATAATAACTATAGAATATGAAGTGGAAAATTAGGTGACTACTCTCATAGCCACCAACTTAAGACTGACGAACACACTTCATGATGTCCAACTTGAACAACAAGAAGAGAACCGATGTTGAAGAAAGTGTGGCATCATGCCATACTGCCACAAAGGTGGATAAGGGAAGCATCCCAGAGGAGAAGCTACCAAGAAAAAAGGTCAGTGATGAAGGAGCATCTACTACTAAAAAGGGGGGAGTCGATAGAGATTCCTTAAGGAAAGAACCCACCCCATTGGTCAAAGGGGTGGAATAGAGATTGCATAGAAGCAGAGGGCACATCAACTCTATTCAAAGGGAAGAACTTGGGTGGGAATCAAGCTCACACAAACATAATGAACAACAAACACGGGCTCCAACCACAAAGAAACTCATGCAAGTAAAAAATGAAATTGATGACCTTTGTGAGATTATTTCTAACTCTTCTCTTCATATTGCTAATTTAACTTTAAACATTGCAAGCTGAGAAGGTAACAACGAGCATACATACCTAAACTAGGCACAGGAGATGCAATTTCTTGATGACAACCAAATTCAAATCATGGAGGAATTTGCTAGCATTAACAAAAAAATCACCCTGTTGTGACAAGAGCGGGATGATTTAAGGTCAGAAAATAGTTTTTGTGCGCCTCCAATGAAGAAAATAAGTGGAAGGAGGCGTTATCAACCTAGCCATTCTGAGAGGAGTCATCCATCCCAAAGATAGAAGGTCACCCATGAAAAGGCCTCATGTCCACCTGAAGCAGAGATAGACATTCAAATAAAGGAAGACATGATGCTAGAAAAGACAGGCATCACAAATGACACACCTTCTCCAGTACACCACACCACAACAAAGGTATATGTTGAGCAAGAAGAAGCATACTCTTCCAAGAGTGTAGGGGTTCCCTATGGGGAAGATGGTAACACTAACTCCCTAGCCTCACCAAGGCACTCTACTAACAAGATGGGCACAATAGAGAAACCCAAGGACTATGAAGAAACAATTCCCCACTAGTACTTGAACAAGTTGTTTCTCACAAGGACATCAAGGCCACTGGAAAAAATTATGTCATACAAAAACCACCAGCTCAAAGTGAGGAAGTGGGGGAGACTACTGAGGACATGATGAGTAAGTTGGATACCCTCTTTGAATACAAAGTCCCACCCCATACCTTAGACTATGAAGATATAGTCAATCAATTCTTGTTGAGTGAACCTATAGTGGGGAGGCACATCCCTCCAATATTTTTCACATGGAGATGGCATAAATAATATTTGAGAGAGAAGAAGGGAACCTAGACCGGATGTTTTGCAAGGCCCAATGTAAACATGAAGACTTAATCTGTCTTGAACCACTAATAGTTGATACCACAAACTTGGTGGTGCCCCCACCGCTTCCATGCAAAATGAAGAATATGGACATGACCTCAATATCAGGGATGCTACTATGAGACATCCACGTCCTGGTAGATGTACTAGACAATGACAAGCTAGGAGACAACATCATCTATAACAATGAAAGATACACACTAACTAGAGATGACTTCAGGCCAGCCTTAGATACAAGGCATCAATTAGTAGAGTATTCTTCAAGGTTTTCTATGGAACAATAATAGAAGAATACATGTACAAAGGCAAAGAGGGGCCAATTTCTAATGCCACGTCTAATTTGGCTGCACAGTTTTATGTCGACAATAACAAGGACCCCTTCATGGAAGAATTCTAAAACACTCTACAAATAACCAAGAAGTTGTAGTTTATAACGCTCCCTTTTAAAGCCTTTGACCACTAGCTCCTCACCATGATGGATCTTTACACTCAGTGGGTAATAACTTGCAACTACAACATTAAGGAATTACCATGTGGAAGGATGGTCTTTGGAAAAAAGAGACTAGAGTGATATAGATGAACCCAACCTACCTAAAACATCTGATACAAGGGGCATACGGTGGTACCAACCTAACTGGAAATAAATTTGTATAGATAGAAATGGTCCTAAAAAAAACCAGAATCAGGGGACAGGGTATTCATCATAGCTCGAATGATAGAGGCATTGAATAGATGGATGTTGTTGGAATAATTATACAACAAAGACTTCCCTACCATGCAAGGAAAATATGTCATGGAAATCATAAATGATATAGATTCTTCTATGACCCTCTCATGAAGACATTCCAGGGAGAATGTATTCACTAGTTCCCCTTCCACATAATACACCATGGAGAGAAACAATAAAGAATCTTTGCAAAG
This sequence comes from Alisma plantago-aquatica, assembly GCA_963693085.1. NCBI lineage: Eukaryota > Viridiplantae > Streptophyta > Magnoliopsida > Alismatales > Alismataceae > Alisma > Alisma plantago-aquatica. The sequence goes on along the minus strand of OY856409.1, from coordinate 388,921,266 downwards.
AACATGCAAACTTGTCCCAACAAAATCTCCTAACATCTCCATCCCACCCCCAGTTGAGAACAACCCACCCTCCCAACCCTTACAAGATGCAGTGGTGAAATAGATGGATTCTAAATTGAAAGTTGAGCAAGATCAGGGTACCCACCATAAAGACCCCTCTGCACCTAAACATAAAATTGCTCCATAAGTTGAGGAAGAAGCTTCCCAACCTCACACAGAATCCGATACACATGATGCCCTAAAGCCAGTGTCAGAGAAGGAAGGGGCATGAATGGTGAAGTTCATCATGATGAGGTAGCAAAGGATGAACTAGCACACACTAACATGATTAGTCCAAACTTCAAAAAAAAATTGATAAGGATGCATGCTATAAGATTTCACTGGAAGATCTAAATCTCATCGTGGAAGAACTAAGGCCATAGGAAGATGAAATTATCACTATTTCTAAATGGGATATTGTCCAGGTGTTGAGGATAGACCTACAAAAATTAATAATTTTAGGAGTATACATGAAAATAAACGTCATGATGACCTTTCAATTTCTTCTAGCTAACAGAAACAAAATATATATATGACCTTCTACAATATTGTAGGTGACATCCTATTGAAGGAATGTGGAGAGTTAGTAAGGCTCTTTGAACAACTTAAGTCAGATGTTCAACGTATCATCATTTTTCCTATTCTTCATGATGGCAATGGGCATTATTGCTTATCAATACAAAGGAGAATATTTCCATTCTATACAACAACTCATACACTATGTGTAGAAACAAAAGAACAACTTATCACAAGATAGCTCATAGCAACACATAAAAAAATGCAGCACAAGTTGCAACTCACATCTTTGAGTTGATCAAGCAACATGAAAGGGGTGATCCAGATGAAGATTTGAAATGTGAAAAACCACAATTTTGTCACAAGATCCCACAACAAGCTCCTAGTTCCGATGAGTGTAGATTTTATGTACTCTTCTGGATGCAAATTCTAGGAACAACGGATACAAAGGTGGAATCTTACCAGGATGATTATTATCACCACCTCAGGGGAACCTACATCATGAATATACTAAATTCAGAATGGGCATTTCCAAGTTCAAGACTTTAACGATCATTTTCTCGCTAAACCTTATACTTTGACACTCTATGGACAGTGTATTATATGTTTGGGTGGGTGTGAATAGGCAAGCTAAGTACATCCTACAACCTGTGATCTCCATCTCTGCATATGCTATTCTCTTTTCCCATATTTGATGCCCTTTTCAACCTAAAGTTTCTCTAAATTTTAAAAGACTTAGATAAGAGATTCTTTCTAGATGTACATATTTTATCTTGAAATATCTAAATGAAGGAAAATTTTGATATTTAGGCAATTTTTTTAGTCCAAATTTCCTAGATGTTCTCATCACTCATACCTTACACCTTCTTGTCTTTGAGCTACTTCTTAGCATAAGCGTTTCAAGAATGATGTTTTGGACTATTAATTCACCTAATAAAAACCCATGAAACCATGTCCTTACAATATTCTTATCTTAAGACTCTGCAAGTAGTAGAATGATGTTATTGTCTGAACGGATTTCTCTAAAATAAGGAAGACTTGGTCTGTCACACTCCTGATCGATCACTCTGGACCCCTAGTACAGGTTGAAAGGTGAAAACTTTTCGTGAAGGGGAAACAACTACCCTTTCTAGTGCTAAATATCTGCTAGGGGTCAAAAGAGGCTTGGCAGACCACTTTTCTTGAAAATCCTATCGCCTAAGCTTTGCGAGTAAGAATAAAAGTCGAGTGTGAATAAAATCATGAGAGTTGTTCCTGATAAGATTTTGAAAGTATTTTCTCAATTGGTGTATAACCACACTCATAAATGTGGATATGTCTCACATGATAGTAGGGCCCATAAGCCAAAAGTATCACCCACCTGTCTTCCAAGGGAAATCTTGCATAACCACCTAAAACTACATCATGAATAAAAGTTGAGTAACATTGTAATTGAAATTATGTTCATGTTTGAATGGCCTTGAGAGGGATACTATACACCAAAACATCAGTTTACCCCAACACAACTAGTTAGGACTCCCAAAAAAATAAAAGTTGGGTGTGAAAGCTATCCCTATAGAGAACCATGCACAAGTATGGCTAGGAAAGGAGGCTCGAAGTGAATTGAGAAGGAAAAAACTCTTCCTAAAAGAAGGTTGCAGCAGATGAAAGAAGTTGTCCAACTCTTGATGTAAGGAATGAAACCATGGAATGCGGTACACACACCAAGAAGTCACACAGATATCTGGACCTAAAGATGGTGTAAGAACTGGTCAACACTAAAAATTCACAAACAAATAATGCAATTAACCTTTTCTTGATGCTTTGATTCTATTTATTTTATTAAGAATGAGTTGGATTCTAAGTTTGGCAGAGTTGATATCATCCTATTTTGTGGAAGTTTCTTACCTAATTTTCCTCTAATTCCCTTTAATAGCATAGATTTGCTTTAATTTTCTCAAATTTTGTTCATGCTTTCCATTTCTGCCTTAATTAGGCATTACCTACTTCTTTTGTGTAGGAAAATAATAAAATGATGGCCTTAACCAAGAATCCTTCTTAATATAGGATCCCCATCAGTTTCCACAACTGATGGTTGCTTCCCATCAACTTTCAAAGATGTCGGTTGAACCATCGACTTAGAGGTCTACTGACCTGACCATCCATCAATCCCCACACAACCGAAGGTCACCCTCGAAAGGATTTTTGGTGGTGGCATCTATCTCACAACCCAAAGGAGAGGCAAGGTCCTTCCTTCCAATGACTCCTCTATTGATGTCTCAAATGGATGTCATTAGTAGAAGGTGACTCACTGGTCTCGCCTTTCATTGCTCAACTGAGTGCCATTAACCTTCAATCAACTGATGGCCCAGAAGCACCTTCCTCTTCCATTTTGAGGTGTCTGTAGGTTACAATAAAAAGATGTCCAACGTCCACCTTCTGATGGTTTGGCTGGACTCATCAATCAAATGACAACCAATGGTCAGTAAGACCTTTTCAATCGATGGAGGTGCTACTTACAACAGTCTCTATGGTTAGTTAAGCTCATGTCCCAAGGAACGTTCTCAAGAGACTTGAGGTGTATGCAAATCTCATCTACAAGCACCTCAACCCCACATTGTAGACTATAAATGGTGCACCCCTTGCCACTAAAAAGGGGATCATGGGAGTTGAAGATAAAATGTTTTCCTTGTACTAGCTTTTCATTGACCTCCACCACTCGCCCCATCAGTTTGCCACATTTAAGGACAAGAGTCCTAGGATCTAGCAACCTTTCACCACTCTCAAACGGCACTTGAAGCCCCTTTGAGAGAATAAGGATGACAGAGTTGACGCCCACCTTCCTCATGCCATCACCAAAGTTGGAGAAGAAGGAGGACTTCATCGACCTTGATTCTGAATAGAGTTTTTGTTTGGTGTATCTCCTCCTTCTTCTATGGTCTGTCTTCTTTCTTCCTACCATGCATCATCATATTACCTTATATTCTTAAATTCAAATCTCAATCACCACCATGAGTGGTTGATCCATTTAACTTGGGTTGGGACTATCCACTAAGGCTCTCCCAACATGTAAATGCTTATATCCATTGAATGTATATACTCTTAGCAAATTTATCTCCATACTCTTGTTCTTAATGCTTCCCTTGCATGATTAGATACCATCTTTTGTTGTTTTATTGTTAATACTTTGAGAGAGAAGTATTGAACTATATCTAAGAGTTGTGGAATTGCATGAATGCATGATAATGTATAAATTCTTAAGCTAATATCATATAGACCATGAGTGGTTGATCCATTTAACTTCAGTTGGGACTATCCACTAAGGCTCTCCCAACATGTAAATGCTTATAGCCATTGAATGTATATACTCTTAGCAAAGTTTATCTCCATACTCTTGTTCTTAATGCTTCCCTTGCATGATTAGATACCATATTTTGTTGTTTGATTGTTAATACCTTGAGAGAGAAGTATTGAACTATATCTAAGAGTTGTGGAATTGCATGAATGCATGATAATGTAGAAATTCTTAAGCTAATGATCATATAGTTTTTTTTTCATCTCGAGAGATAGACAACCTTATAATCTAAATCTATCCTAAGCACAAGAGAGGAGGGAATAGACACTTATGATGATTGTTTGTAACCTTGCTAAGGGTATAAAATGGGTATGGGGTTTTCATGTTGGTGAGAGGCCTTATATGGTAAATCCCAATCCAAGCTTCTCATCTCTATCTTATCTCATTCAAACATTTGTTTCATTTCATTTACTCTATGATTTTATTTTACTTACCATTGAAACACATTCATTCCATAAAGAACACTTACCTACCTTTTGGGTTGGTGTAGCTAAGCCAAGACTCTCAATTTTTAACACATACCACCCTTTTCCCTATGTTCGACGTTGATATACTACATCGGGCCTCATTATTAACATTTTGGGGGTCTAAATATTGGATATTAATTCTAAATCTGATTACTCAAGATCCACTCCTTTTGGGGGCATGATTTAGGGCCAATCAATGTCTAATATTAGGTGAAAAGGGGTGCATGTATTTTGAGGCTTTTGGGGTTTTGTTTAAGCATTTACTTCCACAAATCATATCTCTCTTTATGAAACTTTAAGCCAGGTTACATTAAAAAATTACATGTTTATTTTTTTAATTTACTTATGTACCAAATTTAGGTGGAATAATTGAAAGGATGGCTAGTAATTCGAATTCTAAGTCTAGAGCCACTAATATATCAAAATTGTTAATATCTCGTTATACTAGGGTATCATATTTGCAAGGTAGCTTTTACTAGAGTTGATATGATCATGGAAACTACTGAAAAAGATACTATTATAGTTAGACAAGACAAGAAATGTATAGATCTAAAACCTATTAAATAGGAGAGACTAAAAAATGAAATTTAAAAAATCCATACCATCACAATTTTGGCGGCATATTTTAAATATCTAAAATACATGTATCATCTAGCTCAACTAGATCAACCATTGTTTCTCTACCATAAATGTTATGATACCCAATGCATATTCTATTGATAACTAGTGTGCCCATAATGTGTTCATACCTTACAATATCCACATGAGTATAAGTAACTTCAAACAAATATCAAACATTAGTTCTCAAGAACAGAAAATACCTTAAATTTTCTAGGTTTCTTCTCTATCATATCACTTGAATTGTATCTAGCTTATCTCAAATCACTAATAACTTGGAAAAGATAACTAATTTCTATTTGGGTTTCCCATATATTCAACATCAAAGTATTAGACTTTTTAACCATTAGGAATTTGGATCCCACATTCTCATGAATTATGAAAATCCACATGAAACATTCATCGTAGGTTGAAAAGTCTACTAGTGGGACATAACTAGAACTTTGCTAAATCAACTCGACTATTAGCATGTTCAGTATTTATATTCCCATAAAAACATTTGATGTACCTTAATCATGTGAAAAGTTTATAGTGACATCCCATAATATTCCTTTTCTAGACAACCTTTAGTGTGTTTACCATATAGGCTTGGAATTATGTAGGTGGTGTGTTATGTATTCTGTATTACATTCCAACACACATAAGCAATGTTGAGTATCATATCATTGTAACCCAAGTAATAAGATTATGTATACATCAACGATAACCTTCTCACGAATAACATTACCATGTTGTCTACTCCTTTAGCCTGTGTTTGGTACATGGTGAAAAAATGATGGTGATGGGGATGGGGACGGTGATGGGGAAGGGTATGGTGATAGTGATGGGGAAATGGTTAAAGTGTGTTGTTTAGTAACATGTATATGGTGATAGGGATAGGGATGGTGAAAAACTTAAAAAATGTTGTTTGTTGCATGGTTATAGGGACGAGGAGGGGAAAATTCTTTATAAAAAGCACCCTACATAAGTTAGAATCATATTTATTAGAATGTTTTTTACACATTTGTATATATAAGTAGTGGAGTCTTGAAAGAAACTTATTTCACCATAATTCACCAAGCCTTTTCATGAGGAAAAAAACAAACTAAACTTCACCATAGATTCACCATGATTCCTTATCACCATAGAAAACAAACAACATTTGTGTTTCACCATCATTCCCTATCACCATGATTCACCACATAACAAACACAGCCTTAGAGTTGAACATGATGCATGTATAAGTCATCTTCCATCATAAATTAACGTTTCTTGATCTAGACTAGTGAAAGCATATGATATCAAAGACTCTATATATCATGACAAAAATCACACATTCTCTAAATTCACCCTTAGTGGGTCTAGGATATCACTCCTAGTATATCTAGGAAAGACAATCCATATATATCACTCAAAATGATCTAATGACTCTTGATCATCTAATTACCTCCCTTTGTAGTCAACCTTTTACAAGGTCACATTGGATGGTTTGGGAAAGTATTAATCATCATGTGACTAGTATAATGACTTTAGATTTGGGGATCATAGTTCCATTTTTTTCATATGATATTCACAAATCCATTAGTGAAACTAAAGAGGGTTCGTTTGGTGCAACCTTTTTCCTAACAAGAAACTATGAGTATGATTGGATTCTTGATCCCTACACCCCATGAGATTCTCATCGTTCACCGATTATACTTGTCTCTAAGCATAAATGGTGTTCCATTATTGTTTTGGGATTTTTGAGAATTATTTTTTCATCAATTATTCCATAATCATGTCAATAACTTAAAAGTATTATGCCTTCAGACCAATTCTTCTAGGGATATTTAATCCATCAATCCATATGGTAAAACAAAATGAGCACAATATATTGGATATAAATCAAATTTCTATGGTACCTCCATTACAATCATTAAACCATTGACCTCTAAGAAATTCACACGGATAATAAGCATATAAAAAGTGTAATACTCAACATAGCATAATGTATGTCAAAAACTTACAAATTAAATAACCCACAACTATTCACAAGAAATATGAGTTTAGTATTATGATTTGATAATCACTATATTTTATTTTCATCTTAAAGTAGTTTCTAACGTGATTATGATATAATAAAAAAATGATATGAACATGCAAGTTACGTTTTTTGTACCAACTAAAAATAAATAACGACTTTCATTATTAATTAGATTATTATGTGGGCTTGTTAACTTGTAAAAAGGTGATATGTGTAATCATTAGTTTGCGCCACCATCATCCTTCATCATTCTCTCGTCGTTGCAATGCCATTCTTTCAGCACAGGTATGGGATCATTAAAGAAACTCCCTAGTAATTTTCATGAAAGTACTTATTATAAGCGCTCACTAATTTCACTGAAAGAGAATAAAAGAATATAATAAAATAATTTTTTTTAAAGTTCGTGCACTATTATTAAGTATTACTTGTCAAGAAACGCAAAGTTTTGGATGGAAGGAGGGACATCCTCCCCATTCCAACTACTAACACATCCACCATATAAAGTTAGTTTAGCCATGGAGTGCATGATTCTATTACACGATCTACTGATAAACTCAAAGGAACAAAAAGAAAATGACAACTAACAAAGAAATATCAGAAACAAGGAGACCGAGATGGTAAGCTCTAGATGTTTTTTTGATAAAAGATCCTTCATTAATAAAAGACATAAGCAAGCTAGCACCTGCTATGTCTAATGTTACACTACTGATGCGCTAAAATAAAAGGTGGGGAGCTCTACAGAAAGAAAGGAAAGAGTTTGTGGGGGAGACACCCCATAACAAGCCTCAAAGCATAACAACTAGAGTTAAAGTGCATAACACCAGTCTATGAAGATAGTTCAAAATCCTGTCTATTGCTGCAGTAGGTTGGTTCCAGTTTTATCATCCATCATCTCCTTCAGGTCGTAGAGAAATCTAGCCTATGATTCTCCCTCCTGTGAGTCTTCTGAGCCCTCCTTTGTCTTCTTCCCTGCAACGTGAAAGGATAAGAAGATCTGATATAATCTAAGTGATGATGGTGCTCCTTGGTTTTATGGTGTTGTTGAATATTTTGTTGTTTCTTTCTCTCCATAAGTTCCAACATATAGTGACTAAGAAGTCGTCCCCATTGAGGGTGTAGTTTTTTCTGGTCGGTGTGAGACCAGTTGGAATAGTTGTGAAGTTGTGGTTTAGTTTATCAACCCTGAGAAAATGCGAGATGATGTTGCTGGAAAAGCTGCAATGGAAAAACCAGTGTTGCACAGAGTCAGAGTTACCAAGACATAGAGAGCACCTCGAAGGACCATATAAACCCTTTTGGAAAAGTTTTGGTCTGTTAGAAATTTATTATTAAGCAGGAGCCAGAAGAAGGTCTTGAGTTTTTGCGGCCACTTATGTTTCTAGATTGAGGAGGAGGGTAGGGAGATACCTCTAAAGGTCAGGTGGTTGTAGGCTAGTTTGACAGTATAGAGTTCTCCCCATCTCCAAGAGATCCAGTTAGAGGAATTGTTTTCTAGTTTTAGGGCCAGGTTCCTAATGTCCGCTTGATTAAGGTGTAAAAGCAAACACCTTTTTAATGATTTATATCTACTACTAGCCAGGAGGCCAAGAGCTTTGGCAGTAGATAAACTTTTGAGTTTATTTGGTATAGTCCAAGAAGTTTGCATGTTTAGAATAGTTTGGTGTTTATACCACAGGTCATCCCAGAGTGAAATGAGTTTGTGTGAGTGAGGGGAGGTGTTGATGATCTGTTTAATGTGAGGAATGTGTTTGTTTATGTATTTCCAAAGAGGGTAGACAATCTTGTTTTGTGTTTTATTCCAGGGAGGGAACTTTTGGTAATATTTATTTGTCAGCATGTTTCTCCAAATTTTGTTGTTGTTATTGGCCAGACAGTTTATTATTTTTGTGATCAAACATAAAGCATGAGTTTCTAGGTTGATAATTCCCCATCCTCCCTGGTTAGTGGGGGCTGTGATGGTATCCCAGTTGACCAGGTGAAAGTGTTTGCCTATGATGGGGGATTTGTGGTGATTGTTCCAAAGGAAATTTCTACAAATTTTATCAATGGTATTTCTAGTTTTGGAGGGAAGTGGAATGTAACTCAAGTAATAGGTGGTTATTGGTGTGATGACACTGTTGAGAAGACAGAGACGATCGACCAAATTGAGGAAATTATTTGTCCAAGATGATAGTTTGTTGTTGATCCTCTTGATGATCGGGGTCCAAGTGTAGTGGGAGATTTTGAGAGGAGTGATAGGAAGACCCATGTAGTTTATAGGAAAGTTTTCTATCTTGCATCTCAACAAGTATTTGAATCTTGTCATCATAGTTTGTTCGATGTGGACCCCGAAAATAGAGGATTTTTGCAGGTTTATTTTTAGGCCCGATATGTATGAGAAGATTCCTATGATTCTGATTGTGTTTATGATGGATTTGTCCTCATGGGTGATAAGGATGATAGTGTCGTCCACAAATTGTATTATGTTCTCATGACACTCTGGAGGAGATCTAATCAGACCTCCTTCAACACCTAGTTGTATCATTCTACTCAGGATAGAAGTAACAATGATAAAAAGGTAAGGGGATAGATGATCCCCTTGTCTTAGGCCATTTGAGTTTTTGAAGTAACTAAAAGGAACTCCATTTATTATGGTTGAGAAATGATTTGTGGATATACAAGCATGCATCCAATGGATCCATTTGTTAGGGAAACCAAATCCGTTGAGGGTATGAGTGAGGCATTGCCAATTTACAAAGTTGAAGGCTTTTTCAAAATCCAATTTAATGGCTAAGACTGGGGATTTGTTAATATGGCAATGGTGGATGGTTTTGTTGATCATCAGGTAAGCATTCTGAATGCTTCGCCCTTTGAGGAATGCATTTTGGTTTAGAGGGATAATATGGTTGATGTGTAGCTTGATTCTGTTCGTCAAAGTTTTTGCAACGATTTTATAAGAGGTGTTGATTAGGCTGATAGGCCTGTATTGTGAGATGAGGTCTGGTTGTTCAGTTTTTTTTATGAGAGCTATGAAGGTTCTGTTTATATGTTTGATGATTTTTTGGGCATTGCTACTCCGATGTAAATACATCAACAAGGCTAGGAAGTCTTTTTTGTAGTGATCCTAATTGGTCAGGTAGAATTCCACATTTAATCCATTTGGTCCTGGAGATTTGTTCAGACCCAGAGATTTAATGGCTTGGTTTAGTTTGTCTGGGGTGAAGGCTTGGATAAGAGAGTGAGTTTGCGGGATTTTTTTGGGACACAGAAGAGTCCAATCTATCTCATTTAGGCAGGAAGGTTGGTGGTGGGTGTTGAAGATTTTTTGAAAGTGTTCAGTAATGTGGGTAATTATAGATGATTTATTCATAGAGATAGAATCATGGATTTTGAGGTATGTGATGGTATTTTTTCTGTGATTGTTGTTACAAGTTTTGTGGAAGAATTTGTCATTCCTATCTCCTTCTTTATCCCAAGTTATCTTTGCTCTTTGTCTCCATTTAATGTCTAGGTAGTTTTTTATGTGTTCCATTTCAGCTCTGATAGTTTGGACAAGAGCAGGGTCCGCTGAGGGGTCTTGGTCTATGAAATGGAATTGTTGTTCTAGGTTTTTTAAGGTGTTGGTGAGGTTGTTTGGGTGTTGGAGTATCCAATTTTTGATGAAGATTTTCACTTGTTTAGTGTTGTGGAGAATGTGCAATCCCATGTTTGTGGTTTGAGGTTTCTCTAGGCTCCAGTGATTAGCACATTGGTTTGAGAAGTTATTGAAGGTGAGCCAGAAATTGTCAAAGTGAAAAGGTCTTTTTCCCCATTTTACATTGGTAGTGTCAAGTATAATAGGGAAATGATCTGAGATGGCTCTGTGGGTCATGTGGACTGTAGAAAGGGGGTATTTGTCTTCCCAAAGAGGGGAGCAGATGAAGTAGTCAAGCTTGGCATAGGTTTGGTTTCTGGACCAGGTGTAACTAGCGTTAGCTGGTTTGATATCGATCATGTTGTGTTTTGCTAGTTGGGTTGTAAAGTGTTTACCTATTGGTGACATGGTTTGGGATGTTTTGGAGATGTTTGTTCTGTCAGAGGCTTGGGTAATGAGATTTAAATCACCTCCAATAATATAGGGGGTTTGATGGTATTTGGTAAGGATTTTTTCCAGTTCAAAAATATAGGCTACTTTGTTGTTTCCCGGTTCCTCATAGACTCTGTAAAGAACCAATTATAGCCATCCAACCTATTTCTGAGAGACAGAGTGATAGAGAAGTCACGACTGGTAGAATCAGAGATAGTAAAAATCTGGTTATTTAGTCCCACCAGAAGCCCCCCTTTAAAACCAGTAGGAGGAATCTGAAACCACAAAGTGATTCTATTTCAACCAATAGTTTTGAGGGCAAAAGGTGTAAGATGAGATTTGGTCTCTTGAATAGTAATGAGGTCAATGTTGTTTTTGTAGATGTGGTAGCAAATTTTTTTGCATCTTTTTAGGCTGGCCGCCCCACAAACATTCCATGAAGAGATTTTCATTGGAATCTAAGAAGAGATTTTGTCTGTCCAGTAGGAAGTGTTAACTAGATTTTCATATTGTCAAAAAAGGTGTTGGTGTCTTCTACTTCCCTGCGGTTTGCCCACCCCATGAAGTGTTCTATATCATGTAAGGTTTTATGTGCATTATTGTCATCTCCAAAGTTTATACCTTTTTTTTTTTTGCAAATTTTGTGAATCTAGTGATATTTGACCTGGATGCAATGTCTTCAATGTTGTCAAGATCATAATTTGATGAATTTATCATAGGAGAGGTTATATCAACTAAGTCCGAGTGGGCTGAAAAAAAAGATTGAGTAGAATAGTTTGTCGATATACCTGTGTCCTGGCGGTTGATGATGTGTTTTATCTTGACACCTTCTGGACTGGGCAGCAGAGCTTGTGTTGGCTTGATGACACCTTCTCCTTGTCCTTTTCTTTTCTGCTGAGGACTCTATGAGGATCTAATTTCATCAATAATGACTGACTTGAGTTTATGCATGGTACTTGGGCTGATGTTGATGGTGTTGTTGTTTTCCTTGGTGGTGGAAGGGAAAGTTTGGTCAGGTCTAATGAAGGAGGAAGCTGGTCGGTCTTTGGAAGGGGATGAGGATCTAGGTCTTTTAATATTTTGGGATTTGTTTGAGTTGCCTGATGATGTAGTTGAGGTGTTTTTCCTCTCCCAGACTAGATGTCTTTCACCAGCTTTTCTGTTAGGATTATGTGGTTTTTGACCTTTAGAAGGGCATAACCAAGAGAATGGGTCGGTCGAGAGGTCTGAGAAAGCTATCTTTGTCTCAGATGGGTGCTCAGTAGAGAGCTTGATATTGTATATGAATTCTCCCAACCTGATGTTGATGGCAGTTGGCAGTGAGATGGCTTGTTTAACCGTAAAGAGGCAGTAAGCTTTTATGTATTGTGCGGGATAGAGGGTTTTAGGGCTGATGTATTGAAGAGTGGCTCCTATGGAATGGGTTATTCCTCTGAAGATCTCAACTTCCCAAAGATGAGGTGGGAGGTTGGAGATAGCTACCCAATCTGATCCACCAGCTGGTGCTTCAAATGCCCCAAGCTCAGCTGACCATTTTGAGAGTTTTACTTGGATGAAGCTAGAACCACAAGGGATGGTCAAGACTTGGTTGAAAAGATGATCTATCTTTGTTCCTTCAGGAATCAAGTATATCAGTTTGGTAGGTGAGAAGATCTTAGGTTTGAGGACGGTGTGTCCTGGAATAAGCAAGGCAATGGCTCTGGTGATGTCCAGAATGTTAACCCGGTTGTTGTCTATGTTGTTGTCAACGGTCACCAAGATGCTTCTCAGAGTAAAAACTTTGAGGAGTCTCATGGAGTTGGCTGGAAGGTCGAGGGCTATGGCATATTCTAGATGAGTTGGTGCTTCCATGGGGGCAAATGGTTTTTGGGAACTAAGTTTTGGTTTCATAGAGAATGAGTTGTTCTTAGGAGGTTGATGAGCAGAAGGGTGTGCTCGATCTTTAGGGGGGAGATGATTGTATGGAGCAATGGGGTTTGAACTAGTAAGAGGGGTATGGTATTTATGCATGCGTGGGTTATCTGGTATGTTTGCATGTTGAGGCGGGAGCGGAGGTTCTGCTAAGCATGCAAAAGGGTTAAAGGAAAAGAGGGAGAAATGATTTGTTTTGTATCGGATATTGGATTGGTCCTTCCTGGGTAATTGGTGGATAGTTTGAAAAGCAATGTGGGAAGCAGATTTTGTTTTGGGGAAGTGTCATCCCTTTCTTTGGAAAGGGTTGTAGTTTGCAGACTTGGTGTTGGTTGGGCAGTGCTTTTTTATGTGCCCTTTTTGCAGACACCTAAAGTAGGTAAATCGATTTGGGCACCTGAGGGCTAGGTGGTTTCTGTTTTTACAGATGTTGCAGAAAAGCGCTCAAAAAGGTCATCTAGGGGGAGCTTTCTGCCATGTCTGTGAGGGGTAAAATTTCCCTATGCACTCCTGCATGAGGGTAATCAAAGAGGTCTGTCCTAACCAAGGGAAAGAAAGATTTAGTTTATTTTTGTCTCTTGGTATGATTTCTTCATATGGGGGGATCTTCGGCCTGTTTGAAAGATGAGAAGGTGGGGTCGGAGCAGAGAGCATATACCTGGCTGTGATCGTGTCTGGGATGTAAGTCAATGTTACCGTGTCTTCTACTTCTTCGTCTTCCAGACAAGATGAGATTGTGATTGGCCAGTTTTTTGAACCGATCAGAGGTTGATGAACATCTCTGACGAAAAGTTGATCCGCTGAGTTTGAAGAGGGTGATATCAAACATGTCTTCTGCCTAGAGAAGAGAGGAAGTAGTTGTTAAGGTGTTTCATTGTTGAGATCACATACCCAGACCAAAACAGTTCTATGGTCGACCGGTCTGAGGTAGATGGTCCATTCCCACATGAGACCAAGTTCGAAGATCATCTTAGCCCATCCGTCAGAAATGAGCAAGGTTGATACTTTATTTGACCAACATCGATAAACTGTCTCGGACCTTTCGACTGTCACCCCGAAAGAGCGGTGACCTAGTTGCACAGAGCAGGGTCTCGGCGATATGTCAAAGCGGTGGTAGATCCAAGCCCTAGGTAGTGGTACACTGGTGAGAAACTCAGCGTTGGAAAGGTGGTAGTCCATGAATGAGAACCTGGAGTCCATGTTTGGAGCGATTGGTGTCGTCGGGAGAGATATGAGCTTCTCTGATGGTTTCTTTTGATGTAGTTCTTTCCTCAGGAGAGATGGTTTACCCAGAAGTCTCTGGGGTTTTTTTAGACGTAGAGCCATTATGAGAGAACCCCCTATTCTCATGATGGGATGGAGGAGATGGAAGATACCGAGAGAGGAAAAAAATGTGGTGTTCAGTTTCAACTCAGATTATATTCCTTCTGTAAGAGCAGATGGATATTCAGGAAGTCACCAGGTGGGAAGAGAGGAGATGAACCCAAGGATCACCCCAAAGTCTAGAGTCTTTTGTACGAAGGGGTAAGTTCAAAATGTGGTGTAAAGATCTTGCATGTAGCCGCTAAAAAGGGGAGGAGACATTAAATGTTGTTCTGGGGGTATCACCCACCTCTAATCTTCCATAGAAGCAGTCATGAGGAGGGAGGATCTAGGTAGGAGGTGGAGGAGGGGAGAGACCTAATGCCACTGTGTCTCAGGGTTGTTGAAAATACCTAGTGTGGAGGATCCCTGGTGCTTCGAAGATTCTGGGTGCGCTGATGGGCTGCTCGTCTGGTCGACACTAGAGCAGGTGGAGATGCTCACCAGAGACGGCAGATGGATCTGACCGTTGGGGGAGAGACCTAGTCACTACTCACCACTCTCTCTATCCTACCACTCATAGCTATGGTAACCTCTAGATGTCGGATTCCGTGGGGCATTAATAAGAACTTGCGAATCAGATTTCACCTGTAGCCTATTGAAATTCCACTATGAAGCCCTCCTCAAGAGATGAGCATGGCCCAACCTTTCCAAGCTGCAAGCTACATTTGAAGGGGATTTTTTCTACATTAAAGGCATAGACGTTTCCTACTTCATCATGTATGACTCCCCCTATGTCGATCCTTCTGTATAGACAAAGAGATACATTATATCTTAGTTTCTTGTTGCTCTCGCTAGGTCACTGCCATGACATTGCAACCTGCTTTGCCGCTCATGAACTCTCTATCACAGTCATCTGATTTGCTTCCATGTAGTCTACGGTTAGGTTGGAATGGGACTGAATAAGAACTAAATGGATTTCTTACCCTCATCAAATACCCAACTATTATGGCATGTCTAAATGCTCCACATAAGTGCAACTATAGCATCAAGGTCATATGTTGAAATTTTTCCATGGAGAAAGGTGAGAGAGTGCTTGTTGATTCACTTGTAAGGACAGTCATCATATATTTTTTAGGTGAGGAGGCCCACACCTCCCTTGCTTCCTTGCATGTTTATAGCATATGAGTAATTTTTCCATCTCTTCTTTGCATATTGGGCACCTTCCATCCTCAGTACAATTGCGGTCAAACAATATGTCCAAAGTGCCAATGCTTCTAGTCCACAGTCTTCATAGAAAATGGGATAACTTTGATGGCCATCCTGACTTCCATACAATATTCCAATTTTTTTCATTGGTACCCCCACAAATGGAGGTGAGAATTCTTTCCCCTAGAAGTGCTAGCCAATAGGTCATTTTGCTGGTGAAAATCCTTTTCGGGTCAGGCTACCAAAAAGGTGTTAGGAATTGTGGTGGGCAAGTGACGATGCTCTGCAAGACTGAAGGTGCAAGATTTAACATGAAAAACTCTCCCCAAGACTAGGAGAGAAAAACCACAAGGCAATACTGTCCAATAAGCACTATGTAACCTGAATTACAACTCCCACTGCTCAGATTTAATCGCCCATAAATCTACGAAGCTCCCCCGCTCGAGAACAAAGATAAGGAAGAACAGAATTACACCCACTGTGTACAAACACTCCATTTTCACTTTTTCTCCTCACGAAATCACTACCGCTGTTGGGGATTGTTTGTTGTCGTCATGACCGCTGACTGAGTCATTTCTTCTCCTTACGAGGTCACCGCCTCGCTTCTACCTGCAGTACTCATTCTAATTGGCTCCTCCAATTGGAACTCCAATGTGCCGCTAGAGCTCTCTCCACCTGAAAGACCCAATACACATCCTCTGCTGATTGGACAGACCATTGTCATTGTCACGTCACCAATAGTATGCCACCAACCGGTGCATGCACGTCTTCTACTGCTCAGATCCACCGTCGTGATTGATGCACCACCTGTGTGTCGTCGACTGATGTGTGTCCTCCACTAACTGGATAGACCGTCTTCGTTGTCATTGTCATAGCCACCGACTGATGAGCGTCGTCCTCTACTTGGATCCGCTGTCATAATCGATGTCGATGTCGCAACACCAATAAAGTGTTACCAACTGATGTGCGTCCTCCCCTGCTCGAACCTGCCTTTGCTGTCAATGCACTGTCATTGTGTTGCCAACCGCCAACCGCTACTTCACCTCAAGGTAAAGTCTTTAGCCCTCTCTCATCTACGAGAAAGTTGCACTGTTGGTGCACCCAATGTGACACCAACTGTCAGCCGCTACTTTACTTCAAGGCAAATTCACTGACCCTCTCTTACCAAAAGAGAGCACCACCAGTTGTTATTGTACTCTGGCTCTTCTACCACGTAAGGCACCAACAACCAACAATTGGTGGAATCACACACCAATTGGTAGGATGATCTCAATGGCCTCCCTTAGGGCTTCTATTTATATGTGTTCATGCATGTGGTTGCAATCAGGAATCCCCTTCCAATTCATAGTCTAATTCCTAATCCAATTCCAATATTGCAAATAGAGAGACATCTTCTCTCCTATTAGATTTAACTCCTACTAGGATTGGCAACACAAGCCAACTCCTACTCAAATCCAAATCCAATTAGGACATGGGTCGGACCATCCTTTCCCAACAAATGGGATATTAGCATGTAGCCTTACGCTAATAGGAGTATTTTTAACTAGAGTACAAATCTTGCCCAGGAAGATTTCTCAAAGGACATCGATTTTCCCATAGTTGTAGTTTCATCTATGATGTCTCTAACAAGTCGTATTGCTATAGTACCAACTGGGTAAAAACCCATAAGGTCCTCTGTCCTATTGTAAATATTTTTATCTTTCCAAAAATCTATGTCGGATCCATTATCCACCCGCTATGTTAGTCCTTCAAGGATGAATGGTTTTGCACCCCATAGGGCACTCTTAGTGAAACTTAGGTTTCATTCTCATTTTGCTTCAAATATAGATGTCCTCAGGAAGTAACAAACTTTTAAGACCTTGTAAGCGAGAGAGTATATCTTAGTAAGTAGTCTCCACATTTGATTAGCTAGAAAGCCTGGTTGAAAGCATGCATGTCTCTGAAACCCATTCCATCACTCCTTTTTGGCTCAAAATTATTTTTCCAATACTTCCAAGAAATTTTCCTTTCTGTAACTTTTGCTCCTCACCAGAATCTAGTAATGTTGCTCTAAATATTACTAAATGTTCTTGAGGGAATCTAGAAGATGTTCATTATGTAAGTTGGAAGTTCTTGGGCTATATCTTTGCTTAGAACTTCCTTTCCTAACTTTGATAAAAAATAATCCGTCCACCCTTGCAGTTTCTTCCATACTCTTTCCTTCACAAAGTTATAAACATGTCTATTGGACCTGCCTATGACCGTAGGCAAGCCCGAATATTCTATATGTATTTCCAACTCTCTCTAACTTTGAGAAGATTCTTTAATTCCTACTTAGTGTCAAAACATATTCCTTTTCCAAAATTCAGCTCAATCTTGTTAAAGTTGATCTTTTGTCTTGATGCTTATTCATACTTGCTAATTAAATTAGCTATTGTTAGGCATTTTTTATGGGAGGCTCTAGTAAAAGGGATGTTTTTTTCTATGAGAAAAAGGTGAGAGATAACTGGAGCATATATGTGCACTTTAATTCATGCATAAGGTTATTTTCATTCACATTCAAAATGAAGATAGAAAAAGTTCCCGCACATAAAATAAAAAGATAAGGTGAGAGAAGGCCATCCTGACAGAGTTTTCGAGATGATGTAGACCGGCTTCATTGATGGCTAAAGAGTGGTAGACAAATGAAGCACACACATATTTGTTTCCTCCTACCTTCTCCAAACTCCATCTTTTATATAAAATCAAGAAAATTTCACTCCACTCTGTCATAGGCATTGAACGTATCAAGTAAATAAGCCATGTAGCCTTTTTTTTTCCGGTCCATCTTCATTTTATGGGAAACCTCATAAACAATAAGGGCATTGTCTGTGATCATCCTTCCAACAATAAAAGTGCTTTGGTTCATAGTGATAATGTTGTTCGTAAGCAACTAAAGTCTATTTGCAAGAACCTTGGATGCAACTTTGTAGACCACATTACAAATGTAGATTGGCATATACTCCTCCAACTCACTCGGCTTAGCTACCTTCGGAATCACTAGAGTCTCGTTTAACCCTTCTAGATTCTTTTCCCCTTTCCACCACCCTTTTATATAGTTGGACACATCCTTCACAACATGCCAAAATTTTTGAAAGAAAAGACATTTCATGCAATCATGTCCACGAGATTTATTTGGATGCATTTGGTCAGGGCTCTAAAGGTCTCCTTATCAAAAATGTCCATGTGCAGCAAGTTATTCATAGTATCATCAATTTTCTTTCTAATCTCCACACAGTGGCCTCCTCAAAGCTAATATGATCACTAATGTGGAACAAGTCTGGAAAGTAATCTAGGCTGACTTTTTGATCTCTTGATCTTCATTCCGCCATTCGCGATGATTGTCCTTGAGTCCTTCAATAGTATTTCTTTTCTTTTTCTGAGAAGCCTTGTGATGAAAGTAAGCAATATTTTTATCACCAGCTTTGAATTCATTAATCCTAGCCCTTGCGCACCAGTAAGACTTCTTTTGTCTGTGTTAGTACTCAAACTTCTTTGACAGCTCATTACATCTTTAGGACCGCATTATCCGATTGTTTTTTCTATTCTTCTTGTAGGAACTTCTCAGTATCCTTTACTTTCTTTTTCAAGTTTTCAAACATGGCGTCAGCCCAAGCCTCCAATTTTTGGCCACATCCTTTGAGTCTGCCCAACAGATCTTCCATGCATGAGTTATCGCAGTACCCTTTGATTGTCTCCCCACATGAGGTTTACGAAATCCAAAATGGTTGAAACTAAAAAAAGACTTCTCTTTTGTTTACTTTTGATCTTTCTTTTATCCGCCGAGATGACAATGCGGGTATGGTCAGATTTGTACATAGGAATGTGAAAGGCTATACAATAAGTAAATACATGTTTCTACTCAAAAGTAGCAAGAGCTATATCCAGTCTTTTTCTAACCCGTGCGTCCATATAATAAACGAATATTGTTAAACATGAATAAATGAAAGATGCATAGGATGTATCAGATTGTCCTAGTTGATTGAGTGTTTACGGCGCTAACTGCGTGCACACGCATAATGAGAGAGTCTTTTTTACCTGGAGGTGTCATCCAGCTATACCTATAAGAAATAAAACCATGGGATGTTTGGATATGATATTGGTGGCACAGATTACATATCTACGGTCTCATGGAGATTAAGTACGAACTATATGGAACCCTTGGCCAAAAACCCAATGTGGAGCCTCTATCGAGGATGCTAATGCATTTTTCTTAGTACGTGATCCCTAGTGTCATTCTGGATATGGTATTGGTGGTAGAAATTACATATCCATGCGTGTCCCATGGAGATTAAGTGCGAACTATATGGAATCCTTGGCCAAAAACCCAATGTGGAGCCTCTGTCCAGGATCCTAATGCAATTTTCTTAGATTGTAGTCCCTAGTGTCATTTTTCTACCCACGTATTGGGGTAGAGGAAAAGGCTACATCTTGAATGCGATATTTAATCGAGGAAGAGATAGTATTTGGATCAACCACAAAAATGCATGTCGCCTCACATAAAATCGGGACCAGTTTTGAGTATTTGAGATAACAAATATTCAGGACGAGGAGGTGAAGAGAGGCACAACGGGGACGGAATTTATTGTTTCCACTCCCTATAGCGCTACTGTGCCGTGGACATCGTAGTCATGCATTCCAAGGATAATTAGGCTTTACTTCCCTCCTCCTTGATATCTTGCGGTCCAACTACACTCGTCACAGGAAAGTTGAAACAGGAAATCAGAACCCACAACGCTAGTCAAAGGTCATTCTAGTCTACGCCATCAACAGTGGAAAAAGTGTCAATGAAGATGGTGTTGGATTCGCATTTTAAAATCTCTTATCCAACAGTTTAGTCATGCACAAATTGTTTTTAATGTAAGGTTTATGGAGACTTATGCTTTGTTTGACAAAGTGGCGGCAATTGTCCGGGCAAACGATGAACAATCACGGACAGCGGGCCAATCGTTCTCAATCATGTTGCCAAACACACAGTTGCCTACCGTTCTGATTTTACATTGTGTTTTTTATGTGGAGCGTTCGGCAAACTCTACCGGCCGCTTATTTCTCACCGTGAAAAATTATTGTGATGAGTCATCTGTGATGAGTAACTGATAATAAAGACAATCGCGTAGTCAAACCATGTATTAAGGTCGATTGGACTGTTGGTTGAATATGTGTTGTCCAAATCACATACATGCACACCCCTACCCGTTCGGCTTAGGGTAATGCATGTATGACCTTTCAAAAGCAAAATATTTTTTTTATTTTCGCTCAACGGTTTGATTTAATTATAATTATTTATTGTTTTTCTTGATTGTCAATCATCTTTTGAATAATTATCTAAAACCACACAAGATGTCATTTTACAATCTGGTCAGTTACACGCCTATTATGTATATTCGAGTAGTATTTGACGACTATTAAAATGGAGATCGACCAGATGCACCAAGGTCTTTCGTCCCTTCGTTGAACTATTCTAACTGCATTCGACTTGTATTTGACCAAATGGTTTGCTATATTTGATCTATATCCTATTGAATATGCGAGTTTATTTCTAGCATTTATAGATGTTATCAGAGACATTTTTTGTTTGTCCTCAGCTTTGTTGGTTAAATTATTTAATATTTCTTGGAGAAGTTATTCTACGAGGAAATAATTGCCCGAATAGTCAAAGTCTAGTTCTCGTCTTCCTTTCTGTTGAGTGATACATATTCTTCTCGTTTCTTACAGCTAAAACACCTGAGACCTAATACTCCATGCTCGAGGGACATCACATTCTCCAGAAAAGTTTTTGTGAATCCAAGCATAGTTCATTGCTATTCGTGAAATACTGATTAGATCTTCTTCTTCATGGACGTTTGTAATGCAACTTCCACTAAAACTCCACCTCATAATCATCTATGTTTCCTCTGTCTTCCATTTATTGATTTGTATGACTCACGATTTCTGGCGACATATTTCTTTAACGATGTATGAGGGCAAGAGACGGTTCAACCAGGTTCTCTTGATGGCATTGAGGGATAAGACGTAAGTTCTAGGAAGTGAACGAATCTAGGAGGCCAGAAGGCGGAAAGCTCTTGCATAAAATAGTATAGCTTGTCTTTGTGCCACTGATCTTCACACACACTTTCACCCAGACTTAATTCTCTGACTCAATTATTATTTTTATCTTATTTTTTATCGGATACCATATTGCTTCATACTTGTGATTGTTACATTTGATTTCCCAAACATGGTAGCTTTGTGCTAATATCTCAAAATCATCTAAGACAAAGTCTAGCATTTAATTACTACAGCATGTTAGTATTTGAAAATATTTTTCTCTATTGTGGATATCTATATGCAAGGATCATCAAAGGCTTATGAATATAAAAGACATTCTGTTCCTCAAGCTTTAGAAGCTTGTTGGATTTATGATCGGCCTTGGGCGCGTGCTCCAAAAGTGGAGGCGTGATCCTGAAGGATAATCAGATTTTAAATTTATAATCCAAAACCTTTAAAGAGATCCACAACTTTTTTACGAGATCGAAGCAGATATACGGTGTCAAATACAAGGACGTGAGTACGTTTAGGACGCTTAAAATCTCACTCTTAAGTCAGTTAAGCCAATCCAAAAGTTGATAAGAGTTTGAAACTAGAAATAGTCTAGCAAAATGTCAGTAAATAAAATAAAACTAGTAAAGAAAATAAAACAGAACTAGTCGGATTCTACTAATCAAAGAGAAGAAGTTCCTGGCTATGTAACTATAATTTGGGAAATCTATATGCTCGTTCTCGGGCATAGACAACCCTCGAACACTTCAGCAAGCAACCTAAATCCAAACATAATATATATTATGGTAGTTGCTCTTGTGAGGGTCATCCCACTCACTCTCGTACATCGTGACTAAAACCCCATCAAGGATCCAAAACCTCTCTCAAGGATTATGGATCAACACCTCCGAATATCCCATATATCCTCTCAGGTACAGAATATTCAAAGTTGCTAGGAACAACTCCTTTGAACCTCCACCTTTTAGATTTGATCCAAACTACCTTCTCTCATCTATTTCTACCACTAATCTATTGATCTATGCAAAAATAGAAGTTCAAGCAAGAAAGCGACCAACCAATCCAGCAATCATACCGAAAAGAGAAGATAGAACTAAAAACATAATAGATCCGGAATGAAACTGCTTTCTTACGGAAAAAGTACATAAATATGCCCAAAGCAGGCTACATAGACAAGAAGGAGCTCAACTAGCCATGGAAAAGTATAGTTGGCACCGAACAAAGATGGAATAACATCATTTGTACAGTAACAAAGGAGAAAAGTAGAAGAATGAGGTCGAGGAAGAGATTTAGTCTGTATAGGAGAGGTGGAGCTTGCTCCTTAGCCTCCAGAAGGGTTGGATCTCATCCTTTGGGTTCTCCTCCTTGATATTATGAACTCTTTGGCCTTATTTCTCCTTGATTCTACCCCAAACAACAACCTTGGTAGATGTAATGAGGTGGAAGGTGGCTAGAAAGTGGGTGAACGATGATGGAAATGGTTGGGTGAAGGTAGAGGATGATGATTGATGGAGGCCGATTGTAGGGATGGACGTAGAGCTCAAGCAAGATGTGCTCAAATAACAAAAAGATAACATCCAAATTAAGCTTGGCGATAAATGCTAAGGTTAAGAAAATTTGTTTAAAACATCAATTCTCCTTATGCATGTTGTTTCAGGATAAACCCCCACCAATCGAGCACAACCTGCTAAAGTAAGATCAAAGATCATCCAGGTATGATTAAGCAAATTCACTGCAACTCGTGAGTACTCATGAGGGTTGGATCATAATTATAAAACATTAAAGTGTTGTCACATAGGTGATCTTGCGGTTGATGAGTAATCAACTATTATCATGTATTCATGTAAACCACTCGGGAACAACGTGCCTCCCATGTGAAAAGTAGTGATTATGATTCAAGGATCCTTAGAGTAGAGGCAAGTTCATGAATAATGCAACTTGGAGTTTTGATCAAACTCTAGCTCTTTCTAACGATCCTATATCTTGGATTTGTCATTCACAACATAGATCAAGGTAATAATGTTTTAAGATAACTTAAGGAAAGAGTCAAAGAGCTAGTCAAGCAAAAGATTAAGCAGTTTAAGATGAAAATTGGGTACTTAGGCACAAGGACAAGCATTTAACTATAAGATTCACATCACATAGCCTTAATTTCAAAGCTACAAATTATAAAATGAAGTCCTACAAAATAGTAAAGCTAGTCTAAATTGTTGAAAAAAATTAAAATTTATGCCTAAATGCATGAAGGAAAGATGCATGTGCGAAGAATGAAGAGATAGAAGGCCGAATAGCCTACCACCCCAAGCTTAAAACTTTGCTTGTCCTCGAGCAAGCCTTGAACTTGAGTTAGTAGGGAAGGAATGCACAGATGTATAAGAAAGAAATTTATTAAATTCCTAGTATGATGGATGGATGCAAGGATATGTAAAAGTAGTTAGAGGAAAGAAACTATCTAAGAAAGAATATGAAATAAAAAAATATTTTAACAAAAAGAGAAAAGAAAGGAGTTAGAGAAAGGGGGTGGCTGCCCCCACGATACCGACATTGGGATCCCAAATCCTAAGTTTTAGGACAAATGCCACATGTGTATTGTCAATTTTCTCCCCAGTGTAGGAGTAGAATAGGTGGAGATATGAGCCATTCTGAGTCTGAAGTAGAGTAATAGAATATGCTGACTAGGTGAAGTCATTTCTGTGCTGGAATTGATTTGAACTGCAATGAAATGAATTTTTCAACAGAGCATCCTCAAGGTACCCATCAATGTATGAATTTGAGTGGAAAGACCCTAGGATGTCGAGATGGGATGAGATGGAGGGGAGAGGCTGAAATTTTTCTATATGATTCCTCTCTTCTCTCTCCACCTTTGAACTTGAGGTTGGATGCTCGAATAAATTTTTGTGTATAGTCGAAGTCATCCAATCATCTTCTGAACAAGAAGTAACCCCATGTGATATGTTTGTGGTTCAACCACCCCAAGATTGTCACATTCTATGGGGTTTGGGGTATCTTCATGCTCATCATCCATGTTGTAGTGGATTGCCTGTCCTGCTCTGTCGATGTCCACCAAGACTTGAAAAGGGATGGTGGTGAATATTGACTCATGTTGCTCCAGCTCATCATTGTCAGTGTACTCACTCCCCCAATTTGAAAAGTCATCATCATCGTCCTCCTCAAACAAATTATTCCAAAACTTGACAGGCAAGCTGATTGAAACAAGGTGACAAGTCTCAATGTGAGAGGTATCACTGTGGTTTGGGATAAAGGCTGGTTCAGCCTGCTCAAACTCCCCCCTCAAATTGTGAGGTCATTTGGTTGTCTTGAGGAGAAAAAAAGTAATCATCATCATCATATTGTTCTTCTAGGTGATGTGTATCCTCCATTTATTGCTAAGATGAATCATCTGGATGAAATAAGGAGCTTCCGTAGATGGTTGACTCTTAATAGAAAAATCCTGATGATTCAAACTGGTAACCCAAATAGGAAGGTGAAGTATGTTTCTCATCGGGTTCAATGGAGTGGTCTATTTGATTGAGGTCTTCATGGTTGTTTTGTGGCACTTGTAACTGCATAGTAACCAAATTGATGAGTTCTTCAAGTCTCCTGTCCTGTTCAACATCCTTGTCATGAAGCTATTGGACTTGGGTAGAAATGTTTTCAAGATCCACCAATTCCACCATGCACTATTATGGGAAGTCTTCTGTGTCAAGTTGTTGCACTTGGATGGCTCCTTGTTCAACAGATTGAAGTACACTTCTAGTGCAGTTTGTAACCTTAGTGGCTACTTGGAGACAATGATCATGCATTTCTAGTAGTTTTAGAAGTGGATTGACTTGTTCTTGGAGATGAGAAGCTTAGGAGGAGATGAGTGCATTGGCGCTTTCTCTAGCTTCCTATGATAACACAGAACGAGGGATGATTGGCAATATCCTTTGTTGAAACGTCTACATATGATGATGATGGGGGAGAGTATAGATCAACTAGATATAGAGCACAACTTTCAATTATTTGTCAACAGTCAGAACTGTGAAAAAATTTGGGAGGACAGGTGGACAAGATAACTTGTCTTACGGCAACAAGATCCTATGTTGAAATGATGTATAAGAAAAGAAAGGAAATCTATTCAGTATATACGAACAAGTATGTGTAAAATAAAATAATAACTATGCATATATATACATGCTTATGGATGGTAGAATAAAATCTTTGGGTGTGTAAATGTGGAAAACTACATCCCCAGCAACGGTGCCAAAAAGTCGATCGGCGCAGGGCGCATGCTCCAAAAGTGGAGGCATGATCCCAAAGGATAATCAGACTTTATATTCATGACCTTAAACCTTCAAGTACCCCTACAACTTTATTATGGGGTTGAAGTAGATATATGGGGTCAAAAATAGGGATGTGAGTACATGTAGGACACTATAAATCTCTCTCTTAAGTTAGTTAAGCCAATCTGAAAGTTGATAAGAGTTTAGAACTAGAACTAGTCTAGTAAAATGTCATTTAATAAAACAAAATGAAGTAAAGAAAACAAAATAGAGCTAGTCAGATTCTACTAATCAAGGAGAAGGGGTTCCTATCTATGTAACAACCAGTTGGGCAGTCTATACACTCGTTCTCGGGCATAGACCACCCTCGAACACCTCAGCAAGTAACATACATCCAAACATAGTATGTATAGTGGTAGTTTCTCCTGTGGGGGTCATCCCACATACTCTCATGCAGTGTGACTAAAACTCTATCAAGGATCCAAAACCTCTCTCAAGGATTATGGATCAACACCCTGAATATCCCGAATACCCTCTCAGGTCCAGAATATTCAAATATATTAGGAACAATTCTTTTGGACCTTCACCTTTTAGATTCAATCCAAACTACCTTCTCTCATCCATTTCTACCAATAATCTCTTGATCTATACAGAAATGAAAGTTCAAGCAAGAAAGAGATCCACATAGAACAGAAAGCATAATAGATCTAGAATAAAACTACTTATGGTAAAAGTACATAAGCAAGCCTAAAGTAGGATACATAACCAAGGAGGAGCTCAACTAGCCATGGATGAGCATATTTGGAACTGAATAAAGATGGAAGAACATCATTTGTACAGAAACAAAGGAGAAAAGTAGAAGAAAGAGGTTGAGGAAGAGATTTAGCCTGTAGAGGAGAGGTGTCTCTCACTCTTTGCCTCGGGAAGGGCTGGATCTCATCCTTTGGTTCATCCTACTTGATCTTATGGACTCCTTGGCCTCCTTTCTCCTTGATTTCATCCCAAAAAGAAACCTTGGTAGATGTATAGAGGTGGAAGGTGGCTGGAAAGTGGGTGAACAACGGTGGAAATGGTTGGGCAGAGGTAGAGGATGATGGTGGATGGAGGCTGAATGTAGGGATGGACGTAGAGTGTGCTCTTTGTCCCTATCAGACCTTGGAGCTCTCCTATGGAGCTCCGGGAACCGTTGGTCGCCGAAGGGAATCCCCCAAGAAGTCAGAATTGTGGAACCCCTATATAGGTAGCATGGGGTGGGTATTTATAGGAGTGGCGGTTGCTATAGCTATATCGCTTGAGATGGTGTAGCGGTCGCGACCGTGGTAGCAGTCAAGATGTTGGTAGAAATCACGATGGTAATAGCAGTCGCAATGGTGGTAGCGATCGAGACAGTGGTAGCGGTCATGACGGTGATAGAGGTCGTGGCAGTGGTAGCAGTCGTGACCCTACTCCTTAGGGACAACCCCTCCGGGGGGCTATTATTAGTGGTTGATGGGCCCACGTTGATGAACCTTCTGATTGAGAGGATGATTTCTGATAAAGGACTACGATCAAAAATAGGGTCCAAGATATCAAAAGTTTCTTGGGCCCCCAATGCTTGTGGGGTAGAATCTGGATAATTGATGTCTTCTTAAATTTGGTTCCCGCAAGTCCTAAGATTGGCTTGTTCGGTAACTCTATATTTAAAAAGATATAGGTTATAGAAAGATAAGTGTTTAGGGTTATTTTGGGAATATTAAGGTTATATTGACACAAAATAATAAATAAATACCTAGCATAAATGCCTAAATTTGAGTGTTATCAATCTACGTATGTTGTAGATGGCAGAAAAGATGAAGTTGTGTTGATATCCTTATGATTAGTTGAAGTTTTTCATATCTCCTCTAAAAGAAAGAGAAACATATTTCCATTATGTTCCCAAGTCCTAAGGTTTCCTTATATATTTCTATAGTGGCCCATATTCTCTTATGTCTCCTACTAAAATGTCAAAAAAAATTGGTTGGATTTGCTATGGTAAATTTGGTATGCATGATAAAGGGATGAAGACTATGACTTTTTGCAAGGGCTTGAATATAAATAGTGGATACCAAGTATGTTTCCTCACAGGTCCTTGAAAATAAAAATGTCATATCTAAGTGCACAACTGATGAATTTTAGATTTAGGTTAGGATTCAAGTCGTAGTCCCGTGAGAAGCTCATTTACCCTAGAAATTATATGTCCACTATCTTCATCATAAATAAGGGAAGATGAGTATGCTAGTCTTGTCTATGAGAAAATTATGATTTACTTCAAGATAAATATATTGAGCACCAAAGTATGTTCTTTTTCATAATTAAACGATATGTATAATTAAACAAGAACTTGCTCATCAAACTTTTCACAATTTTAGAAAAAATGCTTATTTTACACAAAAATGAATAGAAATGGATAGATAATAACATCATGTTTAGTAGTTTTAACTTCAAAAGGAGAAATGAAATTAGGAAAGAAAATGAAGGTAAAGTGACACAAACCTATCTTAGAAAGAAGTATTAGAAGAGAAAAATTAAAGAGTAAAAAATAAGGTTAGAAATATTTTAATGAGTCACTTTTTGTTGTCCGATAAATATTTAAACATTTTCTTATCATGGAGCAAAGAAGTAGAAAATAGTGAAGGAAAAGAGTGAGTTGAATTTCTCTATATTACATGTACCTAGAGTGAGAATCAAATATGTTGAGAGCATAAGTTGTATTAATTGAATGTCACTAAAAGAATAACAATAATCATGACTATAGTTAAATATGATTGCAATAAATTGATTATATTTTATTTATGATAATGTGTTCTCGAACGATGATAAGAAACATGGAAATGAACTCTATCATAAGGTTTATTACCCAGTCAAGAAAATATTTTGAAATATTACAAGTAAATCTACAAATGAGGGTCACGGGTACTCATCATTTTAAAGGCAATGGTTGTTTCTTGTCCCCATCCTTTAGATGATATGTATAAGAAAGTAGGACTGTAATAATGATGAATACATAATGATCCTTATTCAATGTCATAGTTCTCATTAGAGAACCATATTAGCTCCTATATCTTTGTCTTTCATCAGTTTTTGTGATGGAGTGCCCCTCCTACTTCTACATCTGTTACGACCCCATCTGAGCTTAATTGGTAAACTAGGGTTACCAAGATGATTACATGATTAATTGGATTGATCACTCTTGAAATCTAATTAATGACGATAACACAATTAGGATGTTTTAACTATGATAAGAAGTCTAAATGTCCTTTTGTCTTGAGAATTAGGGTTTGAGAAGCATAGACCCTAATCGGCCCAAAATAGGGTTTTAATGACATATGAATACAGAATTTGATAAGTAGAATGTCTCACTAAATGATTTTTAGTATTTTATGTGTAACTCTGATTTACTTCAAATTTGGATATGATTTGGATATAACAATTTGTACAACATTGGAAAATATCAGAATTTTTGAAGAATGTTCTGACCTGTTTATCGGTCGAGTTTCAAACTCGACCGATCATATTTCCAGATTTATACAGAAGTGTGGTAATTGAATTTTATCTTTTTATTGGTATATCCAATTGATCTCAAATTTTAACTGTGATTGAAAAACCCTGTTTTAGACACGCTGTTAAATTGGCATAATTTTTGGATGACTTTTGATCTCTACAGTGAGTGTGTCGGTCGAGTTTTGTGCAGGGCAAACTCGACCGAATCTGCTGCAGACTGCAATATAGAAGTGCACTGTTCTATTTTTAATTATTTATTGGTAACTCCAAATGATCTCAAATTTTAACTGAAGCTTTATAGATTAATTATAAACAAAGTTATAAATTCCCATAATTGTTGGAGAAGGTTTGATCTCTGAAATAAACGAATTACAGTAACTTTGTATAACTGAATATTCAGCCAATATAATTAAAGTTGAGTGTTGGGTCAATATGCAATTGACCCAAGCAGCTCAAATTGACTTATATGATCGACCACACACACACACAGCTCTCATTCTTTGTCATCCATCCCAGAGAAACGAAAATCTAGAGAGAGAGGGAGAGTTAGGGCTTGAGTGGAGAAAGAGGAGGAATTGCTGACCTAGGGTTTTGCGGTCCGAGGAATGGTGAAATCAAGTAAGTTTGGATCCTTTGCATAGACTTTTATGGTGAATCTTCTATCTCATGTCAAGATTCCGTCCATGCTCTGATTTGATCCAAGATGATGTCGAAATTCCCTCTTTTATCACCCTTTCTTCATAATCCCTCATTTTCAAGGTTTCCTAGTTGAATGGAAGAAGAATTGGGAGATTTGCTAGGGATTTGATATGAGTTCGAGATCCCCTGAGTTGAGCTGCAGTTTTGAGGTGTTTTCACACCTTGGGGTGAGTGGGTTCTTCCTTTAAACTGTATAATACACGAAATTTGATTATAGCATCCAAATCCCTAATTGCTTGGTATGTGATTCTAAACCCTGAAATGTCCGTTTAATTTAAGTTGTTGCAAGTTGATATGATATGGATTCCTTCTCTGTTTGAATGACTCCTTGATGGTAGATTCACATCAGAAACGTATACAACACATCCTAGAAAGAATGCTTTTCAGATTTATACCATATGATGTAATTAGGGTTTAACCTAATTGAGATATCTCTAGAGTTTCAACCTTATTAAAAAGGACTAGTAAACTTATAAGTGGTTAGGATGTACCTCATGGATTACCTTATTTGAATTTTATCCTTGGTGCATGATATCTCAGTGAATAGCATGGAAACCTAAATTTAGTTCAATTTCCATGGTTTCATACATATATCGATTGTATATGATTTGTTGAAAACAATCTTTATTTAGTGAATGCTTATATCCTATGAAATCCTTATGAGAGCCATGTGACAAGTGAATGAGGTAAATGAAAAGGTGAATGAGGCGAATGAAACCCTAAGAGTAGGGTGTTGGCATGTGATGAATGAATAAGGCAAATGAAACCCTAAGGATAGGGTGTTCAATGAATCATGTTATGGTGACATGAAAGATCTCGACATGAGATGTGGTGATACTTAACTGTTGAATTGTATGTTTCTAGTGCATTTAACTTTATATGCTTGTTCTCTCTGAGTTGATATCTACATACTGCAGAGCTTCTTATATTTCAATACATATCTCGTAAATTGCAGGTGATGAGATATGACATGCCCTAGAAAGGGATGTTACTGAGACATGGTATATGTTGAATACATGAGCTATGATGTTTTATATGATATGATATGGCAGGCCGTGTGAGCCTTGTGAGAAATGTAAAATGAGTTATGATTTCTGTTTTACATGTATCTATAATATTAATGTTAGACTTAGGTGCCCTGAACACCGTAGAACCCCTTCGAGAGATCTGCTTCTTAGGGGTGAAACTCGTGTTGCAACATTAACCATGCGGAGTCATGGTGGCACGAGAATAGAGAGGCAGTGTTCAACAATAATCCGTGCGGAGTCACGGTGGCACTGGAGAAAATAGGGGTTATTGCAACAAGATCCATGCGGAGTCATGGAGGTAACCCCGTGAGACTCTCCGCCTGTGTGCTCAGGTTAGAGGAGGAGTCTAGAGCACTCGGAGTAGTGCATTGAGGCCGGAGAGCCTGTGGTCCTGTGGCAAAACAGGGCTGGCGTCAGACTTAGCATTTCCCGGGTGTGTCGCTAAGTCTTGTACGGTGTGTCCGTAGTGCACTGCGAGTCTCTATGCAGAGTACACTGCATAGATCAGGGCATAAGTTAAAATATGATCATATAGGTTCACAGAGTTCCTTATGAATGAATGAGCTAAGGAAGACTAGAGCATAGTCTTCTAGTAGTTATTATTTGGATGCAATATTTACATTTTTTGTTATTTCAATTATATTGTTTTAGAACTGCTCAGTGTAGTATTTATTGTTGTTAAATTTCATAACGTTTATTCAAAGTTATATCTGTAATCACATTAGTGCCTTAGACTGTTTCCTTGAAGTACTCATTCACTGAGCGAGTAGGCTCACCCCTCTACTCAAACATTTTAGGGTTAACCGCGTGGACTTGAAGATGGTCAGAGCATCAGTGTAGATCTGCTACAAGAGTTAAGTACAAGATTAGTTGAGTCAGTCGGTCCTTTTCACTCTAGGTCCTCAGTAAGAGATAAGAGAGAGAGTTGTAATTACGATGTGTAATATTATTTCTCTTGTGAAATTGTATGCTAATTAGTAGGTATTATGTGCATAAGGTGTGAGAGACATCATGAATGTTTATACATGTATCTTTACTATTAAAGTCTGTTTAGTAAAAGAAATGTTCAGATTCCCTTGTTAAAATGATTTATGTGGTTCAATGCGAAGAAACAAGAGTTTTAAAGAAATAAGAAAATATAAAAGGTTAAGGGTGTTCTTTGTTTTACATATAAATCCTATCTTATGCCCTAATCTCATGATTTGAGGAAATTGTGAGATCGGGGTGTAACATCTTGGTATCAGAGCTTAGGGTGAGTTGTCAAGGACCATTAAGTTAGTAAGTTAGCGTCATAAGTGTGGCAGATAGGAGATGTTTTGATGTTAGCTTTGGGGATTTGAGTATTTGGATATCCTGGCCCGATATCTGAGTACTTGGATCAACCGGTACAAGCTACTCTATCTATTCTTTCACGTATACCCTGGCCAGGTATACAGTGGAAGAATGGGCTAGAGAGGAACCCTAGAAATGTTAGGGTTAGAAAACGAGAAAAGAAACAAGAATTAAGAGCATAAATGTAAAAGGAGATAGAACTTACATTTCATAATGTTGTTTTTGTTGGAAATGTATAGAAATGCTCTTATATGTTTGAATTGAAATATTCAATACTTTGAAATATGGGTCTTTAATATCTGTTGTACACTATGCAGTTGTAGCATTTATTGATTTCATTCTTTGTAACAAGTAGACTAGAATTGACCTTTGAATGAGCTTTTGTTAGGGATAAGTTTTCTTCCACACTTCTGAGATGAATAGGAGTTGAGTAATCCTTTGTAGTTCTTGGCTTCAGGACTTCAGGTTTGGCCTGGTCCGGCTGGCAGGATGCGTTACTAGGATCTAATGAATCCTATCAATAGTATAATAAGAATAGAATTTGAATAATTAGACCCACATCAGAGTAAGAATGTACATACAGTAAGATGTTGAAACATATGGGCAAGATCAGAACAACTAAGAATTAGTTGAAACTGATATCTGAGGTTCAATTTTGGGGCCTCATATGAGAAACCCTTAATTGGGAGTAAAGGAACATGATATGAAGTTCATAATCAGTTTATTGATTAATATTATATGAACTATACATATGAAATATAGAAAAGATATGTGAAATGTATGTATGGTTCAAGATAGCAAGAATCAATCATGAAGAATGAATCATAGAATAGAGTATAATGCTTTTATGAACTCTAAAGCAAAGGCTAAGTATAGAATAGGGTTGAGCATTCAATAGGTCCATAGAAGTAAAGAGTCTTCAAAAGAGTGAAAGTGAAGAGGATCGTATGAACATGTAATTCATAAGACTAGAACAACAAACTAGTTTCTAAGCAAAGAACATAGGTGTAGTTTAACGAATGAATAAGTTATACAAAGGTAGACTGTATTCAGGAGAGAAAAACTTGATTGTAAGAGAAACTATGTTTGACCCATGCATGATCCACTTGATTTAAAAATGAAGAATATGTAATGTATTCAAAATGAGGAAAAACTAATAGAGGGACTATTAATTTAGAACGTTAACTTCACAATAGTATAAAGATAAAGGAGGAAATATGTGCAACATGGTATACATGACCATACATATGAATAAGAAACATGGTCATAAGAGAAAAATTTAGAATTAAAGATGACGGGTTAAAGATTAGTATATGGTAGGAGAACTATGAAACGTTAGATAGGGTTTGAAATATGATGGAAAAGTTATAAATAAAGAGGTTGTGAGATTCAAGCAAGTGCTAGTTAATCAAATATCTCTGTTGATAACTAAGTAAATCTACATATGATAATGTATTAAGGGAATGTTTGAATACAAGTATTCCAAGTCTTAAAATCATCTTCTCTTTCATATATTCCTTAATGAGAGCAAGGTGGGAATGAAATGATAAGAGAAAATGAATCATATACGGTGCATAACTACCTTGGTGGGGTCATTTAGTGAATGTAATAGTGACATACATTACGATGAAGTATGATAAGAAATAAATTCTTGTGTGATAGCAAGAATGATGAATAATCTATTCTTACCTTGAATGTTTTAATGTTAGGGATGTTTATTGTATATAATCATATGAAAAGGATGGGTAGCAAAAAGTAAAGAAGTAATGAATGAGCAGAGAGATATGGGAAAACACTAGCTTTGTGTAATATGTGAATTTGTTTTTACATGTATGATTTGTTGAAGGCATATTAAGGTATGAAAGTTGGTTCTACATATGATTTCAGTGTATTTGTGCAAGCTATGTGTTAATTAAAGGTGTATGATAGTTGTAGTAATTCATACCAGATATGCATCCTAGTATTGCGTATTTGTAATATGGTGATACAGTTTGGATGATGACGGAAGACATGGAGGGATATCCTGAATAAGGTAGTTATACCTATTCACTCATATTAATAGAAAGGGATGATAATCAGATTTTCTGGACAAGTAACCCTAATGAGGTGTAGCTTGTTATACCTAGCTCTAATATAACTGAGTGATGGTAATTGAGTATGATTAATGCTTGAATGACTGATACAATGGTGGATTACTTTATTACTATGGTTGAAACCCTAAAATGATATAATACGATGGTTACACTTTGAATTGTGTGTGGGCCCATAACCCACAGGTCCCAGGATCGAAACATGATAGTATGGAATGAGGTGGTAATGCTTCACCTCATGCATCCATGACCCAATGGGGATGCCAAGAGTAGTATTGTGCAATTGATTGTTGAATCTAGCCTTTTAATTCAAGACTGTTTTGCTATTTGAATAGCACTTTATTAAAGTTTAAAACAACATGGTGAACTCGCTTTTGTCACTTAAAGGTGATACAAAACAATAGAACTTTCTGAGCCGCATAAGTTGAGATAGTTGTATCAGAGTATCAGAGTTGCGCAGTGAAAGCGTGGTGGTTTATCTTTGCATTCTATGTTTGACTGCGGCATAAAGAATTTGCTTGATATCATTGAGAACTATTTGAAATATGTTGTGATGTAGTAAATAATTAAAAGATCTAATGTTGAAAACTACATTCATGTATGAAATATAAGAATATAATGACATGGAAGGCTTTAGAAGCTTAGAATAACCTTGAATGTATCTTTCTTGTAGGTTTATATTTCAAGGATGAAACATTCTAAGGGGGGGAGAGTTGTTACGACCCCATCTGAGCTTAATTGGTAAACTAGGGTTACCAAGATGATTACATGATTAATTGGACTGATCACTCTTGAAATCTAATTAATGACGATAACACAATTAGGATGTTTTAACTATGATAAGAAGTCTAAATGTCCTTTTGTCTTGAGAATTAGGGTTTGAGAAGCATAGACCCTAATCGGCCCAAAATAGGGTTTTAATGACATATGAATACAGAATTTGATAAGTAGAATGTCTCACTAAATGATTTTTAGTATTTTATGTGTAACTTTTATTTACTTCAAATTTGGATATGATTTGGATATAAAAAATGTGAACAACATTGGAAAATATCAGAATTTTTGAAGAATGTTCTGACCTGTTTATCGGTCGAGTTTCAAACTCGACCGATCATATTTCCAGATTTATACAGCAGTGTGGTAATTGAATTTTATCTTTTTATTGGTATATCCAATTGATCTCAAATTTTAACTGTGCTTGAAAAACACAGTTTTAGACACTCTGTTAAATTGGCATAATTTTTGGATGACTTTTGAGCTCTACAGTGAGTGTGTCGGTCGAGTTCTGTGCAGGGCAAACTCGACCGAATCTGCTGCAGACTGCAATATAGCAGTTCACTGTTCTATTTTTAATTATTTATTGGTAACTCCAAATGATCTCAAATTTTAACTGAAGCTTTATAGATTAATTGTAAACAACTTTCTAAATTCCCATAATTGTTGGAGAAGGTTTGGTCTCTTAAATAAACGAATTACAGTAACTTTGTATAACTGAATATTCAGCCAATATAATTAAAGTTGAGTGTTGGGTCAATATGCAATTGACCCAAGCAGCTCAAATTGACTTATATGATCGACCACACACACACACAGCTCTCATTCTTTGTCATCCATCCCAGAGAAATGAAAATCTAGAGAGAGAGGGAGAGTTAGGGCTTGAGTGGAGAAAGAGGAGGAATTGCTGACCTAGGGTTTTGCGGTCCAAGGAATGGTGAAATCAAGTAAGTTTGGATCCTTTGCATAGAATTTTATGGTGAATCTTCTCTCTCATGTCAAAATTCCATCCATGTCTGATTTGATCCAAGATGATGTCGAAATTCCCTCTTTTCTCACCCTTTCTTCATAATCCCTCATTTTCAAGGTTTCCTAGTTGAATGGAAGAAGAATTGGGAGATTTGCTAGGGATTTGATATGAGTTCGAGATCCCCTGAGTTGAGCTGCAGTTTTGAGGTGTTTTCACACCTTGGGGTGAGTGGGTTCTTCCTTTAAACAGTATAATGCACGAAATTTGATTATAGCATCCAAATCCCTAATTGCTTGGTATGTGATTCTAAACCCTGAAATGTCCGTTTAATTTAAGTTGTTGCAATTTGATATGATATGGATTCCTTCTCTGTTTGAATGACTCCTTGATGGTAGATTCACATCAGAAACGTATACAACACATCCTAGAAAGAATGCTTTTCAGATTTATACCATATGATGTAATTAGGGTTTAACCTAATTGAGATATCTCTAGAGTTTCAACCTTATTAAAAAGGACTAATAAACATATAAGTGGTTAGGATGTACCTCATGGATTACCTTATTTGAATTTTATCCTTGGTGCATGATATCTCAGTGAATAGCATGGAAACCTAAATTTAGTTCAATTTCCATGGTTTCATACATATATCGATTGTATATGATTTGTTGAAAACAATCTTTATTTAGTGAATGCTTATATCCTATGAAATCCTTATGAGAGCCATGTGACAAGTGAATGAGGTAAATGAAAAGGTGAATGAGGCGAATGAAACCCTAAGAGTAGGGTGTTGGCATGTGATGAATGAATAAGGCAAATGAAACCCTAAGGATAGGGTGTTCAATGAATCATGTTATGGTGACATGAAAGATCTCGACATGAGATGTGGTGATACTTAACTATTGAATTGTATGTTTCTAGTGCATTTAACTTTATATGATTGTTCTCTCTGAGTTGATATCTACATACTACATGGCTTCTTATATTTCAATACATATCTCGTAAATTGCAGGTGATGAGATATGACATGCCCTAGAAAGGGATGTTACTGAGACATGGTATATGTTGAATACATGAGCTATGATGTTTTATATGATATGATATGGCAGGCCGTGTGAGCCTTGTGAGAAATGTAAAATGAGTTATGATTTCTGTTTTACATGTATCTATAATATTAATGTTAGACTTAGGTGCCCTGAACACCGTAGAACCCCTTCGAGAGATCTGCTTCTTAGGGGTGAAACTCGTATTGCAACATTAACCGTGCGGAGTCATGGTGGCACGAGGACAGAGAGGCAGTGTTCAACAATAATCCGTGCGGAGTCACGGTGGCACTGGAGAAAATAGGGGTTATTGCAACAAGATACGTGCGGAGTCATGGAGGTAACCCCGTGAGACTCTCCGCCTGTGTGCTCAGGTTAGAGGAGGAGTCTAGAGCACTCAGAGTAGTGCATTGAGGCCGGAGAGCCTGTGGTCCTGTGGCAGAACAGGGCTGGCGTCAGACTTAGCATTTCCCGGGTGTGTCGCTAAGTCTTGTACGGTGTGGCCGTAGTGCACTGTGAGTCTCTATGCAGAGTACACTGCATAGATCAGGGCATAAGTTAAAATATGATCATATAGGTTCACAGAGTTCCTTATGAATGAATGAGCTAAGGAAGACTAGAGCATAGTCTTCTAGTAGTTATTATTTGGATGCAATATTTACATTTTTTGTTATTTCAATTATATTGTTTTAGAACTGCTCAGTGTAGTATTTATTGTTGTTAAATTTCATAACGTTTATTCAAAGTTATATTTGTAATCACATTAGTGCCTTAGACTGTTTCCTTGAAGTACTCATTCACTGAGCGAGTAGGCTCACCCCTCTACTCAAACATTTTAGGGTTAACCGCGTGGACTTGAAGATGGTCAGAGCATCAGTGTAGATCTGCTACAAGAGTTAAGTACAAGATTAGTTGAGTCAGTCGGTCCTTGTCACTCTAGGTCCTCAGTAAGAGATAAGAGAGAGAGAGTTGTAATTACGATGTGTAATATTATTTCTCTTGTGAAATTGTATGCTAATTAGTAGGTATTATGTGCATAAGGTGTGAGAGACATCATGAATGTTTATACATGTATCTTTACTATTAAAGTCTGTTTAGTAAAAGAAATGTTCAGATTCCCTTGTTAAAATGATTTATGTGGTTCAATGCAAAGAAACAAGAGTTTTAAAGAAAGAAGAAAATATAAAAGGTTAAGGGTGTTCTTTGTTTTACATATAAATCCTATCTTATGCCCTAATCTCATGATTTGAGGAAATTGTGAGATCGGGGTGTAACAACATCTCTTTCAACTATAGCTGGTCTATAGTATGATATCTTGTTTCAGCTAGGTTGCTCATGTTCAATAGCATGAAAACTTTTTGTGCATTATCAAATACCAAGACCATGAAGAGAGTTAATCATTTGATTTTCCTCAACAAACAATCACTTGTTTGCACAGATGGGATGGCGCCAGTTGAGGTTTGGAGGGGTAATATAGAATTTGTTTGATATCTACTTTCACCAAATGTTTTCCAGTTGAATGAATCTTTATAGTTATTCAGACGGGTGGATTACTTTTTAATACTTTCACTTATTATCATCATCAATGGCTAATGAGGATGAAGATGTGACAAATGACTTAATCGACTGGGTGACTGGTCAATTGTAGGTAGGATACCTTTATTCATTGCTCTATAATACTTTTATTCTTTAACCCATGTCTTGTCATTCTATAATCCCATGTATGCACTTTAAAATTTGTACATAATGATACCTGATCAAAATGCAAGTATTTTAAGAAATTTTTCCAAATGTAGGATGATTGATTGATAACTAAACAAATGAATGAGAAAATAGGGAGTAGAAGAACTCATTGGTTTCCTCCTATGAAGCCTTGTATTGGGGTATCCAGTTTACCTTATCTAGTTTTCATTTGGGTGGTTTCACTTCTTACAAATTGATGCTTGAATTCATCCATAAGCCTCAAGGATGAAGTATTCTTTTATACGTCAGTTGTTAAAATTAAAATCTCTATCTTTGAACTACTTATGTCAGTTGTTCCATGGGTGTAAAGTCATTCCACTAAAAATGTCCCCAAACATATAGATCATAACTTCACTAGGAATACCTTATGGCATGATTACAAAGTAAAACTAAATATCCTTCTCAAATATCGCTTCATTTTAAGTGATTAGCATGCCACAATTTAGTTTATTTTTTATACATGTGTGAGCATTCATAGGAATTAAGGCAAAACTCCTCTAACTAATGAATTGGTTGTTGTGGCTTAGTTTTAGCTTTGCTTAACCCAACATTTGACTTTCATGACCCAATGTGATTTACTTTGTAACTCGAGAGGTAGATCAGAAGCTTTTCGATAGATAGGTTTATAGGATGTCTCTAGATTGGGTTTTGAAAGTAGTGTGAAGTTTAATAAAACATTGATCAATTCATCTTATTAGTGTTTATAGTTTTTCTTACCATTTTCTCTAGAATTTTCTTGCTTTTTCATTTATATATTCTACTTTTCCAATGGTAAAGGGGTGATAAGGAGAGGATATCTTATGCTTAGACCCATACTTTTTTGTAAGGGTATTGAATTGTATGTTGATAAACTATTACTACCATTGGAAATCACATTTTGAGGGACCGTAAACCGTGGGAAGATAATCCTTTTGAAATACTTTTGGAATGGATTTGGAATCACAAGGGGATGGTGGGACATATTTGATCCATTTAGAATGGAATTTACTTCACCTAAGATGTAGCTATAATTGCCATTGAAAATCACATTTTGAGGGACCACAAACTGTGGGAAGATAATCCTTTTGAAATACTTTCAGAATGGATTTGGAATCACAAGGGATGGTGGGACGTATTTGATCCATTTAGAATGGTAATTTACTTCAACTAAGATATAGTGAAACCTAGAAGTAGAGGGAAATGACCCTTAAAATTAACTCTCCCAACATCAAAAATCCCAGTTTCCTATAGGATAGTTAGGGTTGTTTCATCCATATTGGAGATATTACCTATCCATTTGCATATATCACAAGATTTGATTGAGGAAGCAGTGTCTTGTAAAATGTTCAACCAATAAAAACCAAATTCAAGTACCCTACATATGGTCCTTGATATCCCGATCTCCTTCATTGCAAGTAAAATGGTAACTTCATATGGTTTCTAGTACTTGATTGTAAAGAATGCAATGTCATAATGAACAATATGCTCCTAATCTAAAAACATAGGAATCCCAATAATTATGTTGTGTTGAGAAACTTCTTCCTTTTATGTGTTGTTCCCAGGGGAAAAGCATTGTTGGCCATATAATTGAAGAGTTAAACAATCCATGGAACAATATATTTAGTAACAAGTAAGAGACCTTCATCCAGATAGAACTCATCAATGGATCGGTCATCATTTGTTTTAGGACATGTATACGTGAAAGATGGATTGTGTAATACAATGACATCAATGCTTATCTTGAATTTTGAGATTGAATTAATTGATAAGGAGGACCCACCTAATCAACCTTGTTTTAGTGTCTTTCTTTACCATTGGATACTTTAACTAGAATGATTGGTGTACTTTTTCAACTTTGTAATGCTCGAGCCCACTGCCCAAGGCTATAGTAGAGTTTTAGGAATGACGAATGGCCCCATGGACCTCCATTAGCATTGATTGTGTGCTTTGTCCTCACTCATGCACAATCTAGGATCAACTTCCCTACTGATCACCAATCCTAGTACTACTCCAAGCCAAGAATGCTTAACTTTGGAGTTATTAGTGATGGTCTCCCTAAAACGGAGGTGCACCTTGGTGGTATGAGTAGTCCAATTATTCATTTTAAGATCATTCTATATAAGGCATCAAGACATGGAACATTATAATCTCCCTCACTTGACTCTTGACGTCCAAATTAAGGATCAATTATAAGGCCTCATAATCATTCCTCATTTTAGTGTAGACCCAAAATGACCCATGGCCACCCAGTTCCAAATAATGGCTACCAAGGCTAGGGTGGCTACTTCACAATGGATAGCCCTTTTCAATATTCTTAGACTACATATCTCAAGATTGGCATGCCAAATGCCTATGTAGGCCCAACCTACTGGAGGGATTTTGGATCTGATAACATTTGTAATGTGTGGGCCCACTACCCAAGGCTATAGTAGAGTTTCAAGAATGACAATTTGCCCCACAGACCACCACCATCCTTGACTATGTGCTTTGTCCTTGCTCATGCACAAACTGGGATCAATTTCTGGACTAGTCAAATGTCCTAGTACTACTCCAAGCTAAGCAAGCATAATTTTGGCATTCTTAAAGATGGGATCCCTAAAAAGAGGTGTATCTTGATGATATGAGTAGTCCAATCATTCCTTTTAAGATCATTTTAATTGAGGCATCAAGATTTGGGATGTTACGCATGCTTATCTTGAATTTTGAAATTGAATTAATTGAGAAGGATGACCCATCTAATAAAATGTGGTTTTGTCTCTTTATTTTCCATTAGATACTTCACACTAGCATGAATGATGTATATTTTCAGTTTTGCTCAGATTAGATAGGTTCTAAATTTATCCATTACATTGACTGTAAGACACATGACCTAGCTTAACCTCTTAAGCATGCATTGTGTTAACTATGTATGCATGTTTTATTATTTATAAACACAAACACTACCTCACAAGTATATGGGTGTGTGTAGTACTATTGAGGTCATCCAAGGGGCATGCTATTTCTAGGAATAAGAGTATTAAACTTCAACAAACTAGATTGATTTCAAAGTTGATTTGGTTTTACACTAGTAAAGTAAACAAACAAGAGAATTTAGCTAAAATAGAAATCACTTGTATTAAGTATCAAATTAGAAGAAATTCTTGAGGATAGGGATTCACATCCACATCCACATCATAACATGAAGAGCAAAAAGATCAAGAATACTAGAATAACACAAGGGAGTTTTGTATCTTACACCCACCTCTCGATAGTGTAGAATATTCCTAACTTTGTATACCACTCTCGTGGATATACTCAGATCCAGACTACAAACCTTTATTTCCAACACATTCCAACCACTTCCTAGTCAAGATAGTGCAACTAAGGTACATATCCTTACTCATATGCATATCTTCCCATATTATACAAAGAGCAGAAATCATACATACAAAGTGGCTAGTAAAGCATGTTAGGAGAAATCAACACCGATGAACCTTAGAACACTGAAACAACTAGCATTATAAATTAAATTCATGTTCAACATAGTTATGACATGGGATTTACTCCCCATTTCTAATAAAATTAGATCTACTCTTGCATGGTTGTAGAAATTAGATACAAGTAGTAGAGAGTAGGGCTAGACATCATAATAGAAGGAAATAATCTTTGATAGTTGTGGAAGAAGTAA
This sequence comes from Alisma plantago-aquatica, assembly GCA_963693085.1. Taxonomy (NCBI): domain Eukaryota; kingdom Viridiplantae; phylum Streptophyta; class Magnoliopsida; order Alismatales; family Alismataceae; genus Alisma; species Alisma plantago-aquatica. The sequence continues at coordinate 388,878,660 of OY856409.1, read as the reverse complement.
GATAGAGTTGGAACCCCAGTCAGGGAGTTTCAAACCCATCCTTGCTGCTTCAAACTCTTTAGAAAGCTTCACTCAGTAGTGGAGAGAAGAGAATGGAGGAGATCTCTGCTGCAATTGTTGGAAAAGAAGGAAGAAGAAGAGGTTTCCCTCTTGAGAAACCAACTTTTTCTCTTGGAATACTTTCAACTCCTCCTGGATGTCACTTGCTTGAGTTCTGCTCCAAATGGTCTGAAATAGAATGTGATTACTATTCCAAGATGGCTTGGGGTTGTATATATAAGTGTGGGGCCACGAAATTTGCATTTGAGTGAAATCTATATATGACACAATATGGTGGATGACCAACATGGCATGGACGATGTAATAACTACTACAGAACTGGCTTAGTCAAGATGACACATTGTGTTGTTTGGCAAACACAATGTGTTGCTATAATTTAGGGAGTTCTAGAAATTTATGAACGGAGACACGACGCATTAAAATCTAGACATGGTGTGTTGCTACAATTAGGGAGTTCTGAATCAAAGTCATCAACTGTGACACAGTGTGTCACAATCCACGCCTTATCTGAAGTCTGGACACATCATATCACTATCTGGACACAGAGTGTCATTGTCATTTTCAACAACATTGCTTTTCTGGTGTTTAGATGATTGGGAAATATGTTGACGGATGATAAAATGATGTTTTATCCCCATTTTGATGTGAAAGTGTTGTACCTACAATCCAAAGTAAAGATAACAATAAAGTGGAAAATCTAGCATGATTAAGAGTGATTATTGGGTGAAATTGATATGGAAATGCAACCAAAAGTGTTCTAAAAGATGATATCAAATATGCACATCAAATCCCCCTAAGCTTAAACCATTGCTTGTCCTTAAGAAAAAACAAAGAAACATATATAGTTGAGAAAATACCATGGCACATACTTCAATTCAATGAAATGAAGAATTCAATCATAACATGTCAATCATTGTCAATATATTTGAATTAGACATGAATTCGACTTCCATCACTCAACATTGGAAGTTAAGTTCAAAAATATGGTCAAATTGCTTTGGAAAAATCAACAATATATCATTGGAAAGAGTTATGATGACAAAGACAAAAATGTAGTGAACGTGCGACCAAACCCTTATGATTCTAAGGATGAACAAAACTAATGTTCTTGCTTGACATCAACAAATCTTCAATGATTCCTTCATAAGCATTAAGATTTTAAAATAAAAGTCTTTAGGTACGACACTCAGTTAGAGATGTAGGATTAGGCACATGTGAAATGTCGTTTGGGGTTTATTGACCCTCTTTTTAATGTAATTCCCTACCTTCACTGGGTTGGGAGATTATGTGGGAAACTTAGCCTTCTTTTATAGGGATGTAGAATATTTTTATTTTGAGCCAACACATACCCCTTTTTAAACATGATCCGGGTCCCGCTTTGGGACCTCACAGTCTTATGCTAGTCAAATCTTCAAAGAGCAGAAGGAGGATCATGTAGATAGGAGATTTAAAACCTAGAATTATTTTATTTGTAAGATTTTTCATCATAGGAGTGGTGGAAAACACACTAAAGATTTGGAAAAATCATCAAAAATGCTACACAAGGATGTAAAGTTGATTAATCCAAAGAATTCGAACCATTACATGCATTAAGCTAAGAGTGAGAAAAATGAAAAAACAAGCTAGAGGAAAAATATCATGGAAACATGAGTGATTGGAGAATTGTTTTCATTAAATTGTTGGATGTACATGCTAGGTTTCTTCAACTATTATCTCAATAAGTATAATGGTTTAGCTAAAAGGGAGTCAATTTTTACCCAAATAAAATCAAGTCTTCAGAGTCATGATTAGATTTTCACTTACATATGAAAAGAAACATAAATGGAAAAAGATAAAGGGAAAATGACAACTACCATCCAGTTTCTCCACCATAAGCTTCAAATCTATAATTTCCTCAATGTAGAAATAAAACAAAAAGGATAGAAACTAGGCACCTCATCATGCAGAGCTGTCAAGATGGAGGGCTTGTGCTCTTTTTTGAGGTTGGAAATTTGTTGTGCTAAGGATCTATGCCTATCTATCAATATATATTTGATATGGGATAAATATGTAGACGTATTATTTGCAATAGGAATAGTCTTCTAAATAGAAATGTTGCATGTCCCTTCATTCTCTTCTTCAAAATAATTGGAATTAGATTATGAGAGAATTTTCTCATCACCAAGCAGTGTGCCAAGGCTATGTTGAAAAAAAGACATTTGGCTTGCTTAGAGAATCATCATGTGGGATATGTGTAGATTTATTCCTTTGAGCTTAAGTTACATCATTTACATTGGAGTCAAAAATTCTATCTGATATTGTATTTGATGGTGAAGAAGATCCTCCTACAACAACTCCACTCCTCAAAGTAACTGACGTGTATGTCTCTCATGGATTCATTTTGGTTGATTAGGAAAGGATGCAAAAGGTGTTGTTTGATTCAAAATGGCAATTTTAGTCGTATGGTCCTCAGGAATTCTTGTGTGGATAGGAATTACACCCACCTTAGAAGAGAAAGTGTGAATGGCATCCTTCATGAGCTGTGTTTGTTGGAGGAACACATCATTTTGCTTCATTTGAGATGAAACAAAATTGTCTAGGAGTGATTCCAAGTTGGACTTTTAATGTAGTTGTTTTTGATGAACATGTTGTTGAGGATTCTACCCAAGAACTTCACTTGCTTCACAAACTAGGTTGCCTTGTTGAATGGGTTGGTGTTGAACTTGTCAAGATTCTGAAACAAGATGTCTAGCTTTGCTGCAATAAAGTCCACTTCATCAACTATGTGCATGCCAAATTGCATCTTAGAAGCAATAGAAGAAAAATAAGGTTGATTTCTCATTTCAGTGGTCCATTTACAATGATTTACCACCATATCTTCCATGATAGAATAAACTTCTCTTTTGGGGTTTGTTTATTAAAGTTCCATTTGTAACAACACCAATAGACATACATGTATTGTAGAATAAATCATTATAGAAATTTTGCAATATAAGCCAGTTGCTTAGACTATGGCGTGCACAAAGGTGTTGAAGGTTTTGAATCTCTCCCGTGTATCATAGAGAGTCTCACCATCCCTGTGAGAAAAATTAATGAGTTGGCTCATTAACTGTGTCATTTTGCTTGGTGGGAAGTACTTGGCTAAGAAGACTTTGAGAAGATCCTACCAGTTTTTAATAGAATTTCTTGTTAAAGAAGAGAGCCACACATTGGCTCTATCCTTCAAAGTGAATGGAAAAAGAATAAGATCAATCCCATCATTAGGAACATTGTCTACCTTGAAAGTGCTAAGATACTGTAGAAATTAAGCAATATGGAGGTTTGGATCCTCCAATGGTGTCCCTCCAAACCAGTTGTGTTGTATGATCTGTATAATTGTGGGGCTGATAGAAAAAAAACATTTGCCTCAATTTGTGGGTTATTGATATCCCCATTCATGTCAATAGAATATGGAACAACAAAGTATTTGAGGGGACGATCATTTTCCATGATTGGTTCTTTTTGTTGAGTTGGATTTTCAGGTAAAGGTGGCGGTAATGAATGTGATGAATGTTGTGATGACTAAAAATTCGATTGAGTTTCATGCCTAGTTTCCTTTTGATGGCTTCTTACAATGTGCTTAGTTTTAGGGTCTAGAAATGTGGAAGTATCAAGATCCCTTATGAATTTTTGCATACAGTTCAGCAAGTAAACAAGGCTAGTGAAGTACAAAAATAAAAATGGATGATACAAAAATATGATAATGATTATAATCATGATAAAAATTATGGTGGGTATGACTTGGTTGTGGTGTGATCTAGTCTCGCTTAACATTCAAGACTTCTTACTCTAACAAAAAGTTTGATGATCCCCGACAACAATGCCAAAAACATGCTAACTATGTGAGCAAGGTTTAATGTTTATAAACTCGAACACTACCGGGCAAGTATATGAATGTGTGTAGTAATATTGATATCATCCAAGGATCAGGGTATTTCTAGGCACAAGAGTATCAAACTTCAACAATCTAGATCATTTCAAAGGTTGATTTGGTTTTATACTAGTAAACTAAACAAACTAGAGAATTTAACTAAAATAGAAATCACTTGTATTAAGGATAAAATTGGATTAGGAATTCTTGAGGATATAGTTTTACATCCACATCATAATATGAAGAAAAATAAAGATCAAGAATACTATAAATAGCATAAGCGAGGTTTGTATCTTACACCCACCTCTCAGTAGTGTAGAACAATCCTAACTTTGTATACTACTCTCGTGGATATACTCAGATTTGGACTACAAATATTTGTACCCCAACACATCCCAATCATTCTCGTGGTCAAGGTAGTGTAGATAAGGTACATATCCTTACTCCTATGCATATCTTCCCAGATAACACAAAGAACAAAAATCAACATACAAAGTATCCAGCAAAGCATGTAAGAGTTAATCAACACCGATGAATCTTAGAACAGTAAAACAACTAGAATTATATGAAATTTGTGTTCAACATAGTATATCTACTCATCCATGGATGTAGAAAATAGATACAAGCAGTAGGGAACAATTCTAGACATCATTATAGAAGGAAATAAACTCATATATCCGGGGAAGAAGTAAGATAGAGTTGGAACTCCTGTCAAGGAGTCACAAATCCATCGTTGCTGCTACAAACTCTCTAAAAAGATTCATTCCAGAAGGAGATAAGAGAATGATGGAGATCCATGATGTAATTGTTGAAGAGAAGGAAAAAAAGAAGTTTCCCTCTCAAGAAACCAACTGTTCTCCCTTGGAACGCATCCAACTCCTCCTAGCTCTCGCTTTCTTGAGTCCCAGTTCAATTGGCCTGAAATAGTTTGTGGTTGTCTCAAGATGGCTTGGGGTCGTATATATAAGTATGAGGTAGTTACGTTCATGTTTGAGTGAAATTCATAGGTGATGCTAACATCCCCGGATTTTCTAAAACTTAATCTGATGTGTGACGTCCAAATTGAAACCCTCACCTCAGCGAGAATCCCAATTTAAACATCCCACACGAGGCTAAGAAGAAGAAAACCGAGGGAGTCAGAAGGAAACAACAGTAGCACATGTACATGAACAATAATAAAACCATACACACATGTTCACCATTCAACATATAATTACAACATGAATTGTTACAACATTTGATATTACATATTGAACAACAAACTATAACATATACATGTACTACTACTAAACAACAGGATCTTAAGATAACAGGTCCACCTGTACATCAGCTCGCTACACAACTCGCAACTATCCTGGATCTTCAAGAGCATAACCACAACCTAAACAAAAAGATTACATGCGGTACACGTCAGCACAATATTTCATGAATATTGTACTGAGTACGCCTACGTGTCTTTTATTTACCTCTCATCATATCTTGGCAATAAGATAAAACTAATATACTTGGAAGTATCAGAAGAAATATAAGAAAATCATATACTTGCACAAAGATGTCCATCAATAAAAGAGAACACATATTTTAGGCACATTTTCCATTATATATCAAGGCCTTTATGATCACTACCAAAGAGTTAGATCATCTGTACAAGGTGAGCACTACCAAAGAGTTAGGTCAGACCACTACCAAAGAGTTAGGTCATATGTACAATGTGACCACTACCAAAGAGTTAGGTCACTTCCAAGCACACTACCAAAGAGTTAGTGCTTTCATATAATGGAACAGATATATTATGTTTCAAGTGTTCATAGATATAAGTACAGAGAATCATGCAACATATCATACAAGAATAATCATTTCATCCAATATCATATGCCAAGTATTTTACTATGCATATAACACAAGCATATTGTATAATAAGCCAAGTAAGAGGTAATGGCGTACCTTAGATCAAGATATCCTAATCATCACATATACTTCTGATGTCAACTATATCCTTGATTAAACCTGATTAAGACAAGATCATATACTATCATCAGGTTCTCATCTTATTATATCTCATCTTAACCCTATCATGTTCATTAGGGTTTCTCTTATCTCGTTAGTATATGTACTTTATTACTTGTCATATCATCTTGTAATTAGGTTACTGATCTTATAATACAGATTAAGATACATAATCTGATCATTATCTTCCATAGCATTTTTGTACACATTAATTAACCCTAGGTTACATCATTAACCTAGATTAGGGTTTAAAACCATATATTAAGATTCATCTTCATATAATATAGATTCTGTTCATCATGATGATCTCATAATTAATTATGGGGTTCCAGATATTGATATGAGCTTTCTCTGTAAATTTCATCAATTATTGAGCATGCACGCATTTATTGCACATTAATTAGGGTTATTAGTCCTAATTAGCCATATTAAGAAAATTACATGATTTTGTGCATCAACATGACTATACCTGACATCACATGCATTATAAACCTAGTTATGGACTTACTGACATTTTCTCATAATTTTTGGTCGATGTTTGATATTTATTATCCATCAATTAAGCATTTCTAAACTAACACGATATCACTGATATTCATGCATCAAGAGCCTGATATTTTGCTTTAATTGTGTTCTACTCATTTTTCTGAGAATTTTGATACCTTACTTGTATTTTTCTGACAATCGAGCTAATTACTATGAATTATACAAGAACTAAGCATTTTCTGGAATATTACCTTTTTAAGCCAATCCGGCGTTGCCACGTGTCCACCAAGGGCACGGCTTCTACCTCACGTTGGGCCGTGGTTCACTTGTTCTGGAGTCGGTTCGGGATTGGTCTGGGATCGGTTCACTGATAAGGTCATGGCTGGTTTGATTGAACCGAACCAACTTTGATCCTTTCTCTCTCGTGATCTCAACCTGGGCGCAAGCGGAGGATCTGTTCCTCCGTAAAACAGTCGCCGCCTCGTGACTCCTCCATGCCGTCTCCACCTGCATCCGACGCCGCCCACCAAAATGAGCGCCGCCGCCGTCGTGGAGCAGAGCCCCAGCAAGGGATCGGCTCCTCCGTCCTCCTCCTCGGTCCGCTCTAGTGCCTACAGCCTTGAGGTCACCTCTCCTCTGCACAGGCCGCCACTTCCTTTCCTATTCGACGTCGCCCGTCACCGACAGGTCTGGTGGGGTGTCGATGTCGTTCGGCTCAGCTATCTGTTTGCTCTCAGTCGGGGGTCCTCTGTATTGTAGAGTTTCCGCCATGCGCTACCTCCATGGTCTCCTTCTCCAACGTGGGAGCAGTAGGTGCCACCTCCTTCTCACGGCTTGCAGAACCTGCCGCCGATGTTTCCTCCATGCTCTCAAGCTGGTCGACACCTCCAGATCACCTCGCCAGCACTTTCGAAGCCTGCATGTGTTCTTCGTTCTGGGCGTCGCTGCACCACGGTAGACTGCAGCAGATCTGCCGCCGCCAACATGGGCTCCAGGGCAGCGCGAATCTCCTTCCATCTACACTCAAAGCATCTCCCGGACTCCCAGCTTCTCTAGATTTGGCCAAGGTCGCCCCCCTCAACTCCGGAAGCTCCCTCGACGACCTCTAAAGCTTGAGCTTCTAGTTGCTAGCTGCAACCTGCTCACCACGATGGAGAAGAACTAAGGGGCAGGGTCTCGTTCTCCCTGGCCAGTTCTCTCTATATCAGGTTTGTCTGGCGTGAAAGAGGTTTCTGTATAATCCCCTCGTCAAAGAGCACACATAGAGCCAAGCAAAACCACTCACCCCACGACCTCGTTCATCATGGCATCGTGGAGTTCCCTATTTTGAGGCTGGTTGTAACTGTTGTTACAAAGACAGTCGGATGCCCATGATCAGGGATCTCATTATTCCAAAATGTTATGTGGCTCGTATGCCACTGGGCCGCGTGACAAAGGGTGATACAAATTGCCTAGAACTAAACTAAATAATCATGTACATTGGTCCCTTTAGACAATAATATACCTTGTTTCATCATATTCAAACCTAGATAACTTCATCCAAGAATGTTCAAACCTCATGAAACTTTGACCATAGATTTATTATCATCCAATCTGCCTCCCATAAAATGTTGGTTCCCAGACTCAACTACGTGACCAATCTATTAAATTCCTCAAATAGGTATAACTTATGGATCCAAATCATTATATCAACCTCAATTAACACTCAGCTTTACCAAAATACTTGAAACTCTTGTTGTAACTCGAAATATGGATTTTAAAAGTCCACTCCATCACATCCTACACACCTTAATTGAAATTCCGTCCTCGGAATTAAAGCCAGAAAAGCCAGTCTTTCACATCATATACATCTTAAAAGAACTTTCGTCCTCGAAAGTAAGCCATACTCATACTTCTAGGGAAGACCTGTTCTTACCTTCATCCACATGTGGGCACTATTCTATGTACAACATATCTACAAAGGCAAGGCTCCATGATCATAACCAACCCATTCTTGGGAGGTTTCAAGATCATCTAGGATGAAACCTCACTTCATAAAAGGCTCAACCAAGGGTTTAGAAGCTCAGGTTATGTCACTACATATCTCATGTGCTAGATTTGCTTCCTTATCTTTAGCCATGCATTAGGGTTTTCACATCATATTCCATGTTCAAAAGGAGTTAAGTTAGATTAACTCAAGTTAACCCATTATCAAGGTGTCATCAACATTATGTGGTGCTAACTGCCGAACCATATTTTTTATCTTAATTAAGCACTAAGATTAACACCTCATGTAACAAATTTTTATTCACATGATCTTATTTCATTGTTCATAATAAAATGCAACATTACTAGTGAGTTCATCACAAAATTAATTAACAATATAACATTAATCATCATTATTCATGTACATGGTTAACCATTTATGTATTGATATCTATTAAATCATCTCTAGGTTTTCCATCATATCATGTCCATATGTCAAATCTCAAGATTAGATCACATATTACGATCAGCGGATTTACATATATTATATCATGGTTGTGATGCACAAACTTATGTGAGTGGCTTATTAAACATATATGAAAACTTTATCTAGTCCAACTGAGGTTCACCTATCCCATATCATGAGGGTAGCATCTTGCCCAGTCTCTCTGAGCTAACTCAACTCAATGAGTATCTCATATGTACAAACTATATCTTCCCTCTCGGTCTAGGGTTCTCATATTACCTCATTGGCACTAGTCGATTGCTTTATTGGATCTAGCCACATAAGCACAAACCAAACCATGACATTCTATGATATCCTCTTCATAGGTCTCTACTCATGAGACATCTTACCCAAAACTTTCTTATATACACCACTAGATTCCTATGTGGGAAACCACCAACCCGAGCATGAGGCTGTACAAAAACTAACATAGCTACCTCCTCCAGGGTCTTGGGCTCTCTCCCTCACCCAGATGGTAGGCACTCATATTGATGTTCACATATGCACATGTATAACCAGCCTCTCTCTATCTCTAGGGTTTGGTCTTCCCAAGGACATCTAGGGTTCAGCAAGACTATAGGAATCATGCATAAAGCAACACAACTCATTCACTCAGGAGTATTCTAGTTTAGGACATATCATATCACATATCTCTCGTATTTCTCATATCATGGAGTCTAGGTTCTCTGACCTTCTCCCTGTGGGTCTCACTCTCTCTTGAGCTAACCCCGAAACTGGTCCTAACACTAGAGGTCCTCCTTTGTAAAAGAGCTTGAGGCTCATGCTGACTCACAACTTGTCTTAACCTAACATATCTTATCTCATAAAAGAAAGCATACTTGCATCATCAAACTTATCTCAAATCCTCAAAAACAAACATAGATCATCATAGACCATCTTATATTATCTATATAAGACTTAGATCATCTCATCAAACTTATCTCATCTATACCATCTATCATATACTCTAACAAGGCTCTAGACATCTAATCTAGAACTACTCTCTCTTCTAGACTGATGTCATTCACTTTCACTTAGGTCACATGACCACCTCCTACTCGTACATGTGTGGGGACACATTTTTATAATACATATACATAATAAAATATTATATAGTTTTTCTCTGATAAAACAAACGTCAGAGAAAACTATCGAGGTTCGATCCGATTGGAATCAAAAACCAAATCCTGAAACGAGTGTCCCACACATAGTAGAGAGTCCAGTGTCATGAAAACTAGTGAAAAGGGTGAGAACAAGGGGTAGACTAGTGTAGCTACTCTAGACAACGTGCGCAATATGTCTAGGGTTTCTCTTCCCTTGATGCACATCATTTCCAAACAGTGCAACGTCCCATACCGCTGCACTACAAGGAAAGAACGACATCTAAGGACTTGATATACAACAAGCACCAGTCTAGGCCTAGTTCTTAGACATCTAGGTGCTAACCTAGAGGCTAGGTCAGATCTAGTCTCTCAAAGACGACTAATCTAACCCTAAAAGATTATTAAGTTCAAGGTTCTTTAGTTTCAAGTTGCATAATGAGCAAATGTCAGGCTTTACTATTGTTCATGCTCTGATACCACCTGTGACGTCCCCGGATTTTCTAAAACTTAATCTGATGTGTGACGTCCAAATTGAAACCCTCACCTCAGTGAGAATCCCAATTTAAACATCCCACACTAGGCTAAGAAAGAGAAAATCAAGGGAGTCAGAAGGAAACAACAGTAGCACATGTACATGAACAATAATAAAACCATACACACATGTTCACCATTCAACATATAATTACAACATGAATTGTTACAACATTTGATATTACATATTGAACAACAAACTATAACATATACATGTACTACTACTAAACAATAGGATCTTAAGACAACAGGTCCACCTGTACATCAGCTTGCTACACAACTCGCAACTATCCTGGATCTTCAAGAGCATAACCACAACCTAAACAAAAAGATTACATGCGGTACACGTCAGCACAATATTTCATGAATATTGTACTGAGTACGCCTACGTGTCTTTTATTTACCTCTCATCATATCTTGGCAATAAGATAAAACTAATATACTTGGCAGTATCAGAAGAAATATAAGAAAATCATATACTTGCACAAAGATGTCCATCAATAAAAGAGAACACATATTTTAGGCACATTTTCCATTATATATCAAGGCCTTTATGATCACTACCAAAGAGTTAGATCATCTGTACAAGGTGACCACTACCAAAGAGTTAGGTCAGACCACTACCAAAGAGTTAGGTCATATGTACAATGTGACCACTACCAAAGAGTTAGGTCACTTCCAAGCACACTACCAAAGAGTTAGTGCTTTCATATAATGGAACAGATATATTATGTTTCAAGTGTTCATAGATATAAGTACAGAGAATCATGCAACATATCATACAAGAATAATCATTTCATCCAATATCATATGCCAAGTATTTTACTATGCATATAACACAAGCATATTGTATAATAAGCCAAGTAAGAGGTAATGGCGTACCTTAGATCAAGATATCCTAATCATCACATATACTTCTGATGTCAACTATATCCTTGATTAAACCTGATTAAGACAAGATCATATACTATCATCAGGTTCTCATCTTATTATATCTCATCTTAACCCTATCATGTTCATTAGGGTTTCTCTTATCTCGTTAGTATATGTACTTTATTACTTGTCATATCATCTTGTAATTAGGTTACTGATCTTATATTACAGATTAAGATACATAATCTGATCATTATATTCCATAGCATTTTTGTACACATTAATTAACCCTAGGTTACATCATTAACCTAGATTAGGGTTTAAAACCATGTATTAAGATTCATCTTCATATAATATAGATTCTGTTCATCATGATGATCTCATAATTAATTATGGGGTTCCAGATATTGATATGAGCTTTCTCTGTAAATTTCATCAATTATTGAGCATGCACGTATTTATTGCACATTAATTAGGGTTATTAGTCCTAATTAGCCATATTAAGAAAATTACATGATTTTGTGCATCAACATGACTATAACTGACATCACATGCATTATAAACCTAGTTATGGACTTACTGACATTTTCTCATAATTTTTGGTCGATGTTTGATATTTATTATCCATCAATTAAGCATTTCAAAACTAACAAGATATCACTGATATTCATGCATCAAGAGCCTGATATTTTGCTTTAATTGTGTTCTACTCATTTTTCTGAGAATTTTGATACCTTGTATTTTTCTGACAATCGAGCTAATTACTATGAATTATACAAGAACTAAGCATTTTCTGGGATATTACCTTTTTAAGCCAATCCGGCGTTGCCACGTGTCCACCAAGGGCACGACTTCTACCTCACGTTGGGTCGTGGTTCACTTGGTCTGGAGTCGGTTCGGGATTGGTCTGGGATCGGTTCACTGATAAGGTCATGGCTGGTTTGATTGAACCTAACCAGCTTTGATCCTTTCTCTCTCGTGATCTCAACCTGGGCGCAAGCAGAGGATCTGTTCCTCCGTAAAGCAGTCGCCGCCTCGTGACTCCTCCACGCCGTCTCCACCTGCATCCGATGCCGCCCACCAAAATGAGCGACGCCGCCGTCGTGGAGCAGAGCCCCAGTAAGGGATCGGCTCCTCCGTCCTCCTCCTCGGTCCGCTCTAGTGCCTACAGCCTTGAGGTCACCTCTCCTCTGCACAGGCCGCCGCTTCCTTTCCTATTCGACGTCGCCCGTCACCGACAGGTCTGGTGGGGTGTCGATGTCGTTCGGCTCAGCTATCTGTTTGCTCTCAGTCGGGGGTCCTCTGTATTGTAGAGTTGCCGCCCTGCGCTACCTCCATGGTCTCCTTCTCCAACGTGGGAGCAGTAGGTGCCACCTCCTTCTCACGGCTTGCAGAACCTGCCGCCGATGTTTCCTCCATGCTCTCAAGCTGGTCGACGCCTCCAGATCACCTCGCCAGCACTTTCGAAGCCTGCATGTGTTCTTCGTTCTGGGCATCGCTGCACCACTGTAGACTGCAGCAGATCTGCCGCCGCCAACATGGGCTCCAGGGCAGCGCGAATCTCCTTCCATCTGCACTCAAAGCATCTCCCGGACTCCCAGCTTCTCCAGATTTGGCCAAGGTCGCCCCCCTCAACTCCGGAAGCTCCCTCGACGACCTCTAAAGCTTGAGCTTCTAGTTGCTAGCTGCAACCTGCTCACCACGATGGAGAAGAACTAAGGGGCAGGGTCTCGTTCTCCCTGGCCAGTTCTCTCTATATCAGGTTTTTCTGGCGTGAAAGAGGTTTCTGTATAATCCCCTCATCAAAGAGCACACATAGAGCCAAGCGAAACCACTCACCCCACGACCTCGTTCATCATGGCATCGTGGAGTTCCCTGTTTTGAGGCTGGTTGTAACTGTTGTTACAAAGACAGTCGGATGCCCATGATCAGGGATCTCATTATTCCAAAATGTTATGTGGCTCGTATGACACTGGGCTGCGTGACAAAGGGTGATACAACTTGCCTAGAACTAAACTAAATAATCATGTACATTGGTCCCTTTAGACAATAATATACCTTGTTTCATCATATTCAAACCTAGATAACTTCATCCAAGAATGTTCAAACCTCATGAAACTTTGACCATAGATTTATTATCATCCAAGCTGCCTCCCATAAAACGTTGGTTCCCAGACTCAACTACATGACCAATCTATTAAATTCCTCAAATAGGTATAACTTATGGATCCAAATCATTATATCAACCTCAATTAACACTCAGCTTTACCAAAATACTTGAAACTCTTGTTGTAACTCGAAATATGGATTTTAAAAGTCCACTCCATCACATCCTACACACCTTAATTGAAATTTTGTCCTCGGAATTAAAGCCAGAAAAGACAGTCTTTCACATGCTAATACTTGCCATTGATTCTAACATGTTGATTCTATTAGACTAACTAGCTATAATAGCCACCCATAGTTGGGGAATGTGTTATTTCTCCCCTAGGGAACGTGCTACTCTCCCCCACACATGAAATATGTGTAGGTGATTGGGAATTTGTTACTCTCCCCTCACCCTTTGGTTGAAGGTCTGGTAGGTGCCTCAACCCTACTTAGTTAAGATAGTCAATATTAATCATACATGCAATGTTGTTGTTTTATTTTGTTTATGGCAATCATCTATTGAAAGCTTCTTTTATATATATACGGCCTCATTCTCTTGATTTTCTTCATCTTATGATGAACCCTAGCTTGTTTTACATGTTTTGCTCATCTTTTTACATTAGAATAGCTTTGTGACACATACTTGTTTTTCCTTTTCCCTCTTGTCGGGTGCCTTCCCAACCACCCAGGCGATGAGTAAGGTGATGGATGACATGAAGGCTTAGCTTTGGCTTGGACCTAGGTGATGGAGTTATTTCTGTGGAGACAAAAGTGGAGTAGTCTAGAATTCCCTCTATCTAGATCCTATTTGTGTATGATGATGTTATCCTAAAAGGGAGATTGTTGATGTATTTTGTACAATCTTTTACGAAATTGATTTAGTCAAAAAAAATTATTTTGCTTCTTTCCAATGTGTTTTTTTTACCATATTTTAGTAGAGGGTGGTTTATCCCACTCTTTAAAACATGGTATCAGAGCCCATGGTAGTCAAAATCTGGCTATTTCAGTTTTGTCTCCCTAGTTAGAACCCTAGATTTGCATAGTTTCCCTTAAGTTACATATTTGCCCTAGATTTGATCTATGCTGATGATAGGTTGATTTATGACCCTATAGTTTCACCTTATAATCTTGATGGATAAAACTCTAATATGCTCATAATTAAAATATGTATAAATTGATGTTGTTTAGGGTTACCTTTATGCAACTATTACGACGTGAAGTTGAAGCAAAGATGTCTAGAAAGGATCAGGGTTTCGGGGGCTGGCAATATTTTCCTCCGCGCCACTAGCTTGGTTTACGAGGACTCCCGTGCCCATATGATACCGACCTGGCCTGAGCTAATACGAATTGTCTGAACTAGTTTGCTTTTAGGCTATAGTAACCTTAGACATATATGTTTTATGTCTTTGAGAACCTTAATAGGTCTACCTAGTCTTTCATGTGTGATAACCTTGAGACTTGTTTGAGGATATATACCCTATATAGTTCCTTATATCCCTTAGGATCACATGCTTGGATAAGTTTATCCGTAGAACCTAAACCTTGGAGTTTGGGTGTTTGGGAAGATATCAGAGTGCGTAGTGGAAGCATGATGGATCTTGAGAATGGTTTAGTTAGACTTATCCTTTAACCCTATTTAGTTTGGCTTGATAGGTCGAACTCTCTACGGGGTGGAGTATGGTTAGGTTGGATGTTTGAGTGGTTAGGTTTCGAGGATGAAATCTTCTTTAGGGGGATGGAACCCTATAACATCTTGAAGTCTATCTAATCTATCCTTGGAGACCCTAACTCCATACTTAGGAGGTTGTTGTTCTTGAATCCTTAGTGTTGTCTAAACAAGTAATAATGGTAACCCTAACATGTTTATTTATAGAATGAACATATAATGATCATATAATGAATAATTCATATGTTCAAACCCTAATGGATAACCAATGCACATAATAAGAGTAAGTCACATATGAATGTGAAATTATGGATTACATGATGCTAATCACGCCATAAACCCTAATGATATGATGAGTAAGATAATTATAACATAATTCGAAATTAATGCATGCTAAGGATGAATAAGTGAAATAAAATGGTCATGTCGACCTAAACCCTAAGTTGTAATAATCTAACCCTAATATATACATCTTTAATGCCTTTGATGATACATTAATGATATTAAGTGCCATAATCAGTTAAGATACTTTGATATGCATAAATCATATATATATATATATATATATATATATATATATATAGAGAGAGAGAGAGAGAGAGAGAGAGAGTCTGGCTAGAATACACTCGAGTGTATCCGGAGCGGAATACACTCAAGTAGTTTTTCATGATGCAATATTTTTTTTGAAAATCTAATCCATTGATCTTCTTAAACATCTCGTGAACAACTCATACGCAAAATTTGAGCACATTTGGATATGTATAGCTCATGTTATGAAGACAGCAAACATTATACATTTCAAATTAGTTTCGCGCGTCGATTTTGTTGCCCTTGGATGAGTGACTTACACTCATCTAAATGGGCTCAAAATTTGTATGTAGCCTAGGTATAGTATGACGATGAAGATTAATGGTTTACATTTTACAAAAAATAGTCTTGATATGCAAACACACGAGTGTATTCATGCGATCTGTACACTCGAGTGTATTCTAGCCTGACTCTATATATATATAACCATCTAATCACATATTAATCAAGTCATCATTATGAAATGCATGTCACCTTGTTATCTAATACACATGTGATTAGTCATCTAATATGCATCTATTCATTAATATGTAATATGTCCCACCTTGATCATTTAAAATACATGTAAAGGATTCAAGGTGAATATAAAGTAATTGGATTCACATAAATGTGCAAAATCAATAATATAAATGAATGAATATGAGAAATGATTAATGATGACATTAATGTGAGCAATAAATATAATATGACAATGTGAAAAATGTTTAATATGAGTATAAGTAACTAATGTGACATTAATTGGAATAATTGTATGCTTAACCACAAATTGAATAGAATGTCTTATTTCATGTAAAATAATTTGTTATAATTAATGAAGTGGTAATATGAGGATAATGAAGTATAAATCCGAATTATTAAGGACAATGATCAAATATAATAATGAATGTGGAGATAATTGGGTAACCCCTAATTGTGTTAAAATTCTTAGTAAGAAAAATGAGATATATATATAATATTTCATGGATGATAATGAAATATAACGTTTTGGCAATAAAGTGAATATGACATGACATAATTAAATAATGATGATAATGTGATATCATAGAGAGTATAATGTTAATGAGCCAAAAATGTAAATAATGTTAAATCTCATTAAATAATCTTAATAGTGGAACCCTAGGTGATCCTTGAGAACCTGACCTATGTTGAGCTGTATGTGAAGTTTTTGAACCCTTAGGTGTAGTTGAAGTATAAGTTTTGGTGGAAGCTTTATGGTTGGAGGAACAACCTGATGTTTTTTGATGTGAGGTTGCACACTCACCCTTCCCTAATTGCTAGTGATTTTGGGGACGAAATCCTCTTTGAGGGGTGGAGTGTTGTAACACACCGAATCTCAGACATTTTTTCTTTTGACCCTATTTTCCATCTTTTTCTTTCATTTCTATCCTCTCTGGCTTTTCTATTTAATTTTTGGAGAATATGATGGTTTAATGAACTTTTGTTCACCTATTCTCTCAATATTTGAGTTTATGCACAAATACCTCAATGAAGGCTTAGTAATGGGTGTAATATGTAAAATGTCCACCTAAGTGCTAAAAAGAATAAATAAATTCGTCCTAAAACTTTCTAGTATCTTTTAGAATACGTAAAAGGAGATAATTCTTGAAATATGCATAAAGGAAATAATAAATGTGGTAATTGGAAATAATATGGAATATAATGGATAAAAGGAGATAATGAGGAATATATTGTCTCAAAAATCATAAGCGGAAACCCATGAAGTTAATTTGGATATCAATTTCATTTTGTTGACCTAAAAGAAACTTATGGGCCAAGTATCACCTAATTTGGAAGATAAATGCTTATATTAAAGTCTTTATTATAAGAATATAGGAGATAAGCCAATAAGGTGAAATAAAATATCTAGCATCCTCAAATTGGAAAAATAACTCTAAATTCGTAATTTACATATCAAAATGAGTCTATGTGTAAATTTTTATTTAATTTGGTCAATGTTAAATATTTTATTTTATTCAGGAGAGAGAAGATGACTCAAAGACAAAAAATATTAAATATATGTTGAAAAAAATTAATTAATGTCAAAATCATGTTCTTAACGTTTAGTATTGCCTATAGGCCAAGTTTTATATTTTTAGAAAGTTTTTAGATACCTCTGATAAATTAAAAGGATAAATAAGTGATAAATTTTAAATAAATTAAATAAAATAATAAAGTCTTCAAAAAAATATAATAATGCCAAATTCATGTTTTAAATGTTAAAATATACCTTTGGATGAATTTTGAATCAATTTGAAAAATATTTGTTGAGAAGATAAATTTAGGAGAGAGAAAGTGTGCAAAACTTTCAACTCATTATTTAAAATAACAAACAATTTCATCATTAGATTCTCTGGTTTAGTCTCAGAATCAGTTGTAGTTGAAATTGGATGGCCACAAAATGTGATAATTGTTGCATGACTGCTTAAGTCAATGATGACATGACGTGTTGTTTGGCAAACACGACATGTTATAATTTAGGGAGTTTTGGATTCAAATTTTGAACTGAGACACGACATGTCAAAATTTAGATATGGTGTGTTTCTGCAATTAAGAAGTTTTGAATCAAAGTTTTATACTATAACACGGCATGTCAAAATCTAGACATGTCGTATCTAAATTTTGGATAAGGCGTGTCACTTTCTGGACACGGGCTACCATTTTCAATTTCAACAACATTGATTTTCTAATGTTTAAATGATTGGGGAATGTGTTGATGGATAATATGATGGTGTTTTCTCCCCATTTTGATGTCAAAATGTTGTATCTACAATCCAAACCATAGAAAAAGTAAAGCTAACAAAAAGTGGAAAATCTAGCATTATTAAGAGTGATTATTGGGTGAAATTGATATGGAAATGTAACCAAAAGTAGTCCAAAAGATGATATAAAATACGCACATCACATTTTTAGTTTAACTATGTGTTTGGATGCTTCAATTATGTTGTTTTATATGTAAATTAGTTGGTTGATGTCTTGATTGTGAGGGTCTATGTGCAATTTCCCCATGTCATAATGGTTTTCTTCTAAATTACACATAGCATGCTCTCCCTCTTGTTTAGACAAAATGGGTAAACTTATATCACCTAATCAAGTATCATTCCTTCTCATTATTTTAGGGGTAATGGAGGCATCTTGCCTTTTCATCAGTTGAGGACTGATGGAGATGCCTTGTCTTCTCATTGGTTGAGAATCAGTGGGGGCATTTTGCATTTCCATTGATGGAGAACCGATGGAGGCATCCATTCTCATTGACTTTTTATGCTTTCATTGATTGGGGACTAATGAGAGACAATGATGCAAGACATAATGGCACAACAAATTCTATTGGTATGAAATCCCTAACTTTTATATTTTCCGAAAGTATGACAAACCCACCCACAAGCGGATGACTGTTATCTAAGTATGTTCAAGATCAAACCCAATGAACAACATAACTAAAAATGCCCAAATCGTCGTAATCAATCAAGAACTAGTATTTATCACAAAATTGGTTGTTTGTTTGATTACGCTATGGTTGTAATGATAAAAAGGCTAGATTAAAGTTCTAGTTATTAGATTAATGAAGTACTAGGGTGGATAGGTTTCACCACTAATACCAATTGTTCACTCTCTCACTGCATCATAATAAGCATAAACATGCATATGATTGAGGTTGGGAAAATCCCCTTTCGGTATTAGGATTAAAATGGATAGATATTACTCTAAGATTGTTTTTTTACCTAGATATCATGTAACTATCTCCTTGGAAAACACCTATATAAATTTATCAACAAGGGGTTAACATGGAATATACAATATCCCCGGTCTTATTTTTAAAGTTCTCTACATAAAATATATGATAATTATGAAAATGGTCAGATAAACTAGATTTGCAAGCATAAAATGTTTATTCAAAAATATCATTTCTCATACAAGAGTAGATGCAATAAAAAGAAAAAAAATGGGTAGTAGGCTACTCCTCTCACCCTAGCGAGAGGAATACTCACACATAAAAATATAAACAAGTTCAACAAGGAAAAGGAGGGAGATATCCATCGTTATAGTAGATGAAGGAGACACGTCCATGGTGTGTGGGAGCATTTCTTCTAACTTGGAGATGAGGGCATCAAACAAGAAGTAAGGACACCCTTTGATGTTTGTCAAAGGTGAACTAGAATTAGTTGATATCCTTCTTTGTAGCTTGAACTAGTAAAAATGATGGCAGAGTGGTGATGGAAGGAAGTGATGTCTAGTTGACGTGGTCATTAATTGATATTAATGGTTGGTGGAAGTTGAAGATGGATGTTCTTAATTGAAATTGGCATATTTTTTCATAGAGGCTAGGACTTGTATCTATAGATGGTTGGTAGAGTTTGCAACTCTCCCAGTCATCTATGGTGAAGCTTTTGGTCACCATGAATGTAAAGGGGCAGATGTGTGAGTAAGATAAGAGTCACATGATGTTCAGACTTCCCATCAATTCACAAGGTTCATCAATTGTTAAGCACCTAGAAATGTCAATAGTAGATGAGACGTAGGACCTCCATTGATTGTGTAAACATGATTTTCATTAGTAGGCATGGTGCTAAGATCTCATTGGTGGGAAAGAGAGTTTTCATCAATTGGTAGGAGTCTACATTATCATTAGTGGATTAAATTTACATTTCTATCGGTGGATGGAGTCTACATTTCCATCGATCTTTGGCAAGTGAGGATTTCATCAGTTAGCGAGTGCAACATCAGTTAATGGTTGTTTATGTTACATCGGTCATTGACCTATGGAGAGGCAAAAGAGACACTAGTTTTTGAAGTGGACTTTCCATCAGTCCTTGGTGAGTGGGGTTTCCATAAGTTGGCAGATGATTGAAGTGTTGGATATGTGAAATGATGACAGTTTAGTTAGAAACAAACCCATTGGGCCCTATTGGCATAGCTTGACAGGCATGTGTCAATGAAGTCTTTTATCTATGAAGTCCCCAATCAAGGAAGGTGTAGATCGATGAAAGTTTTATCCTATTTAAAAAAATGCAGCTCATTGATCGGCCAATGGGACCGCCATTCATGTGCTAGTGTGCAGAGAATAAGGATCAAAACTATCATAAAAATCAAGGTATTATATTAAAACCATATAAATTAACATAAAAATGATGAAAACTAGGTTGGAGATGATTATAAAGTAAAATGAGGAATATGAATGCAAAAGCTAAGTTTATTGTATGACTAAAACTAGGATGAATATGCATTCATTAGCAAGCTGGTGGTTTCCAAATCTTCATCGCTTGAAGAATGATGGGGTAGATATCTAGATGGACATTTATCCATCATTGTTTGAGGAGTTATGGGAATTGGTGCTAGTGTCAAATGATTGATGAAGAGCTTGACTGATGAAGCACCCACCGATGAGAGCTATGGGCAGAGATTGATGGTTAGATGGTGCTTGCAAACTAATGAGATTGTAGTGTACATTCTTTGATTAAACTCATCATGGTTGGACCGATGATAGAGACCAACGATATTACCAATGGAGATCCTACCCTTGTCCACAACGGGAAGTCAGAACTATCTACTGATCAATGAAGCTACAAATATGATGACGGGTGGTCGGACATATTTTACCACCTTCTCTCTCCTTAAGGGCTATTTATATACCCCCTAATTCTCCCCCCTTGTCTCATTTTGTGATTTGTCCTTATATATCTAGAGCACCAATGAGACGCCATCGGTTGACACCAATCAATGAGAAGTCTATCTTCGTCGACCTCCTCCAACATTGTTATTTGCTTCTCTTTTCCTCACTTGTGAGGATTGACCACTAGTACAGAAATGACGTATAACGTCACATTTAATTTCGTCAGTTGGTGCATAAAAACTAACAACGTCGGCTTATAAAGACAACTGACACCTATATGTGAAGACTGACTGATTTACAAAATACACGGGTATCACTTTTTTTTTTTACATCAGTTTTTAATAAACCAAATTAACATCCAAAATCACTCATGAAATACAATTTTTAGAGAAAAAATGTTGCCTCAAAAATTTAAATTTGGCTTCGGTTGTGTAAAATCCGACGACACATGTTCCACGCCACGCCCCGCGAAAGTTTTTATCCCCTCATTTGTCATCGGTTTTTGTTAAAGAACTAACGACTAAATATCCTTCGTGAGGCAAAATTCATTCCCTTATTTATCGTCAGTTTTAGAGGAATAATCGATGTGGATGTGTTAACTTAGTAGCACCTGTGCGAGCTAGACTCTTCCCCTTCGCTGTTTAGTTCCCGATCTTCTCCCGCCTAGCTAGGTCTGGAGATTTTTCTACCGCCTCCCCTTCTTTGCTCACTGCCTCCGCACGCCATGACGATGAGCTTGAAGTTTCTCGCCGCCACGACGAGCTTGAAGTTGCTCGCCACCTCCCCGCGCTGAAGCTAGCTTCTCACGCCGGAGCTGTTGTTGTTGTCCAGTTGTCGGCCACCACCACCTGCTCCCGTTACCGCCACCACCTACTCTAGGCGGAGCGAGGAGCCTTCCTCTAGCCACCTTCATCTACTCCAGTCACCGTCACTGCCACCGACCACCGCTTGCACCTCCTCTTCTTCACCTCCAGTGTCGGCCACCTCCACCTCCAGGCACCGCCACTATAGCCTGATCGATCCACCAGTGTGGTGAGTGGTTTAATCTGTACAAGATTTGAACTTAGGGTTAACAATGCCACCATATAGTTGATTACTATTGATTAGGGTTAATGATGCAATAATGAACTTAATTAATTAGATTTGCACTTATTTTCTCTAAGATTGTGTAGTTGATTAATATTGAACTATAGTTTAATAATGAATGAGTAAGCACAAAATGGAAGAATGAATTGAATTAATTGATGATGATGATGATGATGATGATGATGATGATGATGATGATGATGATGATGGTGGTGGTGGTGGTGGTGGTGGTGGTGGTGGTGGTGGTGGTGGTGGTGGTGGTGGTGGTGGTGGTGATGATGATGATGATGATGATGATGATGATGATGATGATGATGATGATGATGATGATGATGATGATGATGATGATGATGATGAGATGATGATGATGATGATGATGATGATGATGATGATGATGATGATGATGATGATGATGATGATGATGGTGGTGGTGGTGGTGGTGGTGGTGGTGGTGGTGGTGGTGGTGGTGGTGATGATGATGATGATGATGATGGTGGTGGTGGTGGTGGTGATGATGATGATGATGATGATGATGATGATGATGATGTTTGAGGATGATGATGATGGTGAGGATGATGATGATGATGATTATCATCATCATCATCCTCATCCATTATCATCATCAATCATCATTAACCTCATCCTCATCATCATCCCTTGTCATCATCATCATCATCATTATCATCATCAACCTCAATCATCCATCATCATCACCATACTCATGTGATGATGATGATGATGAGGATGATGATGATGATGAGGATAATGATGAGGATAATGATGAGGATGATGATGAGGATGATGATGAGGATAATGAGGATGATAATGAGGATGATGACGATGATGATGAGGATGATGATGAGGATAATGATGAGGATGATGAAGATGATGACGATGAGGATGATAATGAAGATGATGATGAGGATGATGAGTTCCCTTTCTCATCATTCTCATCATCATCATAATTATCCATCATCATCATCATCCTCATTATCCGTCATCATTAGCATCCTCAATCATCATGATCATCATCATCGATCATCATCATCATCATTATCTGTCATCATCATCATCCTCAATCATCATGATCATCATCCTCCATTATCATATTCATCATCATCCTCATCCTCATCCTCATCCTCATCCTCATCCTCATCATCATCATCATCATCATCATCATCATCCTCATCATCAATTATTTCTCCGTCATGAATATGAAATAACCCATGTTGTTGTCTGTTGTTAGTACTTACATTTATATTACTTTTTGTCAACATTTTAAATTGTTGTAGGCATAATGGCTTGGGCCTCTACCCCAATGTTACTATTCCTTATTGAAGAACAGTTGGACATCATTCTAGATGATCGTTCATTAGCACAACTCACTATACCTAAACATTGGTGTTATCTAAATGGAAGACGCTACACGGCTGGTGAAGTGACCCTAAATTTTGGAACTTCAACATATGTTATCGAGGTTAAGTATGATGTTGATGGAAATCTTATATCCACATCCAGTTGGTGTGAGTGGGTTAGGAAGATGCTATTGGGCCATCGTGACAAGTTTTTCTTCATTCGGTTGGCCATAATACCATAAAGGTTTGGATAACCAACATCAACAATGAGACGCCTAATTATCTGGTCTGATTTGAGTACTCAACAGGGGACATCACTTATTTGGACTCATTCGATGAGGAGAGCACACCCGATTTCCCTTCTATTCCTACTATTGGTACCGTCCATTTCCCTATCACCATAAGTTTAGATTTATCTAACAACGACGAGCTCTGTGACACAGCAACATCAACAAAGTAGGTCCAAGAAAAAAATACTTTCCCATCTTCTGCACATGTTTAGGGGTGTACAGAAAGCCCCTTGTTTAGTTACTGTCATGTTATTTTCTAAACTTTGTTGTCATAATTAGTATTTTGATAACATGTTCAACTTTGAAAGACTATGTCTAAATGAATTTTTTTGAATTTTCTTATCTATATGTGTTTATGAAGATGGAATGAATGAATGTTTCTGTGTGTGAATATGAAAAGAGATGAAATGAGTTAATGGAACTACATGTTGCTAAATGTGTTTGAATATGAAATGGAGGAATGAAATGGAACTATAGGTTTCTACATGTGCATGTGATTCATATTTGAAATTAAATGTACTTATACATGTGTGTGAATCACATGATCCATATATATAATATATATGATTGTACATCTTTGTTAATATTTGTAGGTTTGTGGCGTGTTGTTGGCTGAAATCAAAGGATGGTGTAAACTTGCAGTTTAGAACAAGGACCAGCCAGAAAACTTTTGCATCCTACTGACCAGACAGATAGCAAGCCTGGGAGATGATAAGAAGAAAAAAACAAAACATCGGCGTCGGTTAAAAACCAACAACTGACAACAATTCTTAATTGTGTCGGTTGTTTTCTATAAACCGACGTCTATGGTCCGTCTGACTACTGGTGCTTTTGGATTGTAATCGGGAATGGATTTTTGTCATTGGTTACATAACCGATGCTGAAGGAGTCTACTTTTAGTGTAACCTACTTGGGTGTCACTTCAAAACCAACGACAAAGGTCTTAGTTAACCGACGCTAAAGGTATTATTTGTACTAGTGGACGTTCTTCCTTGTGTCTTCTAGACTTACATCCATGTAACTGGAGTTCATATCCTCCATGATATTGTTGATGTGTGACCTTATTCCTCCTTAAATCATAATGTTGATGATGTTTTTTATGGTTTCAACTATAGTAGTCTTAGACCCAATTTATAGCGTAGAGTTGAAGAAAGATTAGATATTTGGAAAGATCATACCTTTCTTGTATAGGGTTCAACTTGGAGCTTGAAGAGAAAAGTTTGAGATTTTCCCAATGTCTGCTTTGAATGAACTTGTTTCCACTATTAGTAAGTCAATTGATATAACTTTTCATACATTCATTACGTTCCTTATACATTCAAATTATTATATTTTGGCTTTCTCCCATAAATTCTGAAAAGGTAGAATCTTGTATTATTCAAAACTAATATAAGGAGGGTCTGAGTTGTTGGTAAGTATGCCTAGAGAGCCAATCATATGATGATTGAGATGGCATGTCTTTTAAATGATATGATTCAATAATAAAGGTAATCTTCTAATTTTTTGTGTTTCAATCAGTTATGAGATAATAATGAATAATAAATGTATAAAGAATAACATTACTCAATGATAAGTTCCTCACTGAAGTTTTGGGAAGATAGTGAGTTATTCAATTGGGGTTGGACAGTAACTCAAAGATTTGTGAGTTGATAATAAATGGTAATTGGTTCTTCAAAAATTCCAGGCTACATGCTAGTTTAATTGAGAATTGAAGAGTCTTCCCACTCCTAAGAATTTTTTGATGATGACATCCTTCTTGCTAGTAGGTTTGATGTTAATCTAAGAATTGTCTGGGAAAGTATTAGATCCAAAGCAGATCATAAACCTTATTTTCAATGGCTTTGGAAATTTAAATGTCCTAGAATGTTTTAAATTCTAGGTTGGAAAGTTGGTCATTAAAGGGACCTTACATCTGGGTGCATAAAACGTTTGGGCATCAGCCTAATTACAGGTACTTCCTTTGCAAGAAGAGTGAGGAGCATATTTGGCATGTATTTTTCAACTGTGAGTATGCTTCTTATATATGGGGGTGTGCTAGTGTCTTCTTGGATGATCGAAGACCTAATTTTGTTGAAGATTTGTGCATTTTCCAAAGTAAGTTGCATATTACAACATGCCTCTATATTCTACATTGGTTATGAAGGGAATGGAATGATAGAGTTCACCATGGAAATGAGAGAAATGAACAATATCTATGGAGGTTTATTCTGAATGATATTAGGTTGTTCTCTAAATAGTTTGATTCTGCTTGGGGTCCTTTTGTCAGATGTTGTTTCCTATTTCTTGGGCATGCAGCTTTTGTGTATAGATTTTCTTTCTTTCCATGGTTGTGTCTTGGTCAACTTTCTTAGTGGATGGTTGTATCCCCAAGTTGTGCATAGTCTTTACTTGTAAAGTTATAAAAGTACACAAAATCAATAGAAGAGTTCGGATCATAAAAAAAAATTAGTCAATGACATATGTCTTTGGGTTGATGATCTGAACAATGAGATCATACAGATGTTAAGAGTATGTACATTCTTGTTATGTCCCTAGTCAGATGTTATTGTGGAAGGCTAATAGATAGCAATAACACAAAAGACTAGAGTGTGTGTTGGTTGATCTCATCAGTCATGATATGTGATATTAAACCAAACACATAGATACTTGTTGGAGAATAATGTATCGGACATACCCACCTTTAGAGTGACACATGTAAACTGTAATTGGTGGTTATAATCATATCTCATACTGAAGGTGGTGATTGTGGTTCTTGGACCTGAAATTACTACACTCGTCACATGTAATTCAGTGTACTTTAACATCATCCGTCGTGACCTTGAATAAGGGTTACCATAAAGGTGGTGTTCATGTACATTGTGACACATGAGGATGATTGTGAGTGATGTATATGGGATTTTCCCTCTTATAGGAGTTTGATATCCTAACTACTTGATAAGCAAGACTGAGAAAAGCATGTGTATGCACATGTGAATCAATATATGATATTGAGGTCGCATATATCTCATACAGTCCGCTCTAGTTCAAGGAGCATGGAGTGAATATTGATAGGATGACAATTCCAAGCCTTGAGTTCAACCTTCATATCAGTGACAAAGGAATTTTACAATCACTATAACACCAATCATAGATTGTAGTTTGAAGTTGTTCTCCAACTTTCCAAATTACTTGGGTAGCAATGATGTGTTTCTAGATACCGTTTGTTGCATGTGATTTCATAAGTAGTTATGTACATTCACTGCCAATATAAATTGGAACATATAGGGTCACAAACAAAGGATACACTTGCAATAGGAGTTCACTCATGAATATGGTTTAAACTTGATTATTAAAGAGTTAGGTATTCAATTTAAACAACATTGGTTGAATATTGACTGAGTGAGCTGTGAATTGATTGGTTCATGTGTTGAACTAATTGTCTTGGAGTGTCAGGTCAATTAAACCAACTTTGGCAATAATAGACCATGAACTAATTAGTTCAAGAAGTGAGCTGATCGGATCGGGACCATGATCCAACCAGCTCTGGTTGTGAACCGAGAGGTTGGTGGATCAATTTGATTGATTCAAGGATTAGTGTTGACTTAATATTGTGAATTAAATTGGATATTAAATGACAATACAATTGTGATTGGGAAACATGATGAAATGACTGGATAAAGGGTTGAGCCGATCAGCTCACATGCCAACCAATTGGTTCACTTATGAACCAACCGTTTTACCGCTTACACGGTGTGAAAACTTATGAAATTTTGGTCCCTTCTACTCCCACTCAGACTGGGAACCCTGACCCTAAACCTCCTATAAATAGAGGGGTATTAGGCACTTCTCAGAGACACAACTCAATTGCCTCTGATAATTGTTGTCTTCTCTAGTTTGGTACACCTGAGAAAGTCCTACCTAATAAAGGGAGGGATAGCAAAGGAGAACAATTGTGGGAGAGAAAGTTGGTGCTAGTACACCAATGAGAAGGGACAACTCCTTATCAGTTCTTGTAGAACAATAGGAGTTCTTGTCCATCCATGTGGACTAATCTAGAGGTGAGAAACTTTTCTTGCTAGGAGGACAAGGTCAGTTGTTGTCTGTGGTGATCAACCAGGAGCTGCTGTAGATGTTGTCTAGGTGAGACTTGATGAAAGTCGCATACTGCAATGGGGATATAGTCATTGGACTTTCTCTGGGACCATGTATGACCTTGTAAACCATCCTTCCCATTACATAGTTGTGACATGATTGTATGTAATAGGGGAATATTGTAGATAAAATTTTCCCAATAGTGGTATTAGAACCACATCAATCTACTATGTTTTGGGGTTTAATCGATATGATCGGACTTTGTTTCTCATCTCTTATTTATTTCATATAGTGTGAATATTTAAAATGATTAATATACATATCTGATTACATACCACATAAGATGTCAAATATATATATATATGCAATTTATATGTGTTTTCCTAAAATTGGGTTGATGGTGGATGTGTAGCATGGTTATGGCCAATAACCCAAATATTTTTTTGTGGTTTCATGGTCCCCTATTTATATCTCAGTTTGCATATTAAGCCTCTACCTTCTTCTCCAACATGTAAAAGTATTATTCTTTTCTTCCTACATTTAAGGTTTCTCTATTACCATGTAATAAGTTTAATAACATTAGGACATTTTTTTTATATTCTTGTTATGATGAAGATGATGCTCAACTCCAGACAAATTGAATTTCTCAAAGACGAGCTGACTGAATGGAGGACTGAGGAGGATCAAGACAGGAGCCGAACTGATTGGTTCCTGGCCCAACTGATCAACTGGAGATGTCTAAAAGATGCTGGCCCAAAAACTAAGTGACCAGTCTGACAGACCAACCAACCGACCATGAGGCTAGATGACCTATTCAAGTGTTGAACTGGTCAACCTAGATTGGTTCAAGCACAGATCTATACCAACAATAGGTTCATGCATGAGATGTAGACATAGGTGGTAGTAATTCCTTGTGTCCCTAAGGAATTACATTAGTATGACCATAACCATTGCTTATGTTTTAATTGCATGTTATTGTTTGTGGGATATAAGATACATATGATATGTACTATAAGTATGTGGTGATTGGATATGTATGTGTATATATATATATATATATATATATATATATATATATATATATATATATATATATATATATGTGTGTGTGTGTGTGTGTGTGTGTGTGTGTGTGTGTATACATATATAAATATATATACATATATATAAATATATATACATATATGTATATATATGAATATAAAATCCATCAATCAAACATATTAAGTCTAAGATACTTTCCATTAGCAACACACATTAAAATCTTGATTGACTAAGCGTGGAGGACCGTCTATATTATGGAAGTGTGATGGTTGTAATGTGAGCCTTCCAAGAAGGGTGTATAATTATCGTGTTGGATTTTGGGTTAGGATTAACTAAGTGATCTTAATGATATTAAGCACTTGGAATCATACATATGACTATGGCAAGGAGTTGTGCATATCATATATCCAAGTATTGCATAATATGCAATTGGCAAAATTTGTGTATGTTAATGATTGATTATGGACATTGGCGTTGACCGGGTAATAACTCAATTATTTTAGATCTTGGTTCATTACAAGTTTTTGCATTGCAATCTTCTGAATTGATAATTTAGGGTTATAAATTTGAACAAAGTAATGAAAGCAATAATTGATTAAAGGCCTGATTATATATCAACAAATTTGTCAATAAAATCATCAAAAATGTTTTGACAAAATTGCAATTTCTCTTGTAGAATCAAATGGAAACACACAACACTTTTTATCTGTGAACGGTCCTTGAGAATGACAAGTTAAATGGGAATAATTTCCACAACTGGTTCAGAATGTTGAGAATTGTTCTCATATGGGAGCGTAAGCTCTATGTCTTGGAAACACCAAATCCAGATGAACCTCTTCCCAATGTTCCTAAAGCTGACAGGGATGCTTACAAGAAGCACACTGAAGATGACCTTGATGTCAAGTGCCTAATGTTGTGCTCCATGAACTATCAGTTGTATAGACAAAATAAGAACATGGATGTTATTGAGATGGTAACACATCTTAAGAACATGTTCTGAGATCAGGAAAGACAGGAGAGATATGATGTCTCCAAGACGTTGTTCAAATATAACATGGTAGAAGGAGATCTGGTAGGTCCCAATGTGCTCAACCTAATTGGGTATGTGGAGAATCTATCTAGAATGGGATTCCCCTTGGGTCAAAAGTTGGCCATAAATATGATTATGCAGCCTCTGCCAGAATCATATAGTCAGTTTGTCATGAACTACAACATGAATGACTTTGACAAACTGTTAACATAGTTACTTGGCAGATCGAGAACATATGAGGCACAAATGAAGAAATAAAAACCCAAGTCTTTGATAATGATCAGAAAATAAAAGGGGAAGTGTAAAGTAAAAGGCAAAGCTAAGAAAAGTTCTAAAGCTAGATAGAATCCCAAATCTTTAGCACTCAAGGCAAAGGGAGGAGTGAAGAAGGAAGGCAATTGTCAACACTTTCACCAAAATGGAAATTGGAAGAGGAATTGTCATATCTACCTAGAGGAACTAAAGAAGAAAAAGGAGGGGATAGAGATCTCTAGTTTAGGTATATATGTTATAAGATAAATCTAATTAACTCTTCATCTTGGGTATATGATACCATATGCAAATCTGACATATGATTGAATATGTAGGATTTGATAATAAGTAAGCCTTTACAAAAGGGCAAGGTTCGATTGTGTATCATAATGGAGCAAGAGTTGTTGCTACTTCAGTCTAAATTTAGAATGTATCTTACCCACGAGGTATGTAATAGAGTTAAATGAACTACTATGCCAATAATAGAAACATTTTACTTTTTACATCTTCTATGAACAAGGATGATTATGAATAAGGAATAGTTAATGTTCTATTTTCAAAGATATGATCTTGTATGGAACTACCCCAAATACTTTATGATCTTTGTTTATAGGATCCAAATATTAATCTTTAAAACATAAATACCAAAAGATTAAAATTTGATAATTCAAACAATCAATATCTATAGCATTGTCATTTTAAATCACATAAATCATAATTGCATTTCTATAATTCATGATGATGTTTATCTAGACTCTTTGGTCATTAAACCATTAGAGATATGCATGTTTTATTTATTAGGCAACATGACAAAAGTTCTTTCACTAAATGTAATGAGAGAGCATGTATTCTATTAGGGATTGTACATATGGATGTATGTAGACCTTAAGAATAAATGTTATGCATAGTTATTATTACTTCATCAAACTTATATCCAGAGGCTAATGAGAGACTAGAATCTAAGAAATGGCTTGAGGCCATTATATCCAAAATCAAGTCCATGTAAACCAACAAGGTATGACCTTGGTGGTACAACGTAAAGGGGTAAAACCCATAGGGTGTAGTTGGTTTTTCAAGAAGAAAACCAACATGGATAACCTAAAGAATAGATTGGTTGCAAAGGTTTTCAAACAAAGTTCAAAATGTTGAACATGAGTGAAATCCATTTACCAATTGTCATGGTTATATCCATTAGGATCATGCTTGTTGTTATATCTTATCAAGACTATGAGATTTGGCATATGGAGATTAAAACTACATTCCTTGAAAGGAATATTTGAGATGATGTGTACATGACACAACATGAAGGTTATATAACCCCATTAATGCAAATAAGTCTATAAGATACAAAGTTCAATCTACATTTTGAAACAAGCATATTAGAGTTGGAATCTTTGACTTGACAAGAGAGTTAAAGAGTTTAAATTGAGTCAAGATAGAAGATGAAATCAGTGATTATAAAAGATCTAGTAGGAGCATATTCACATTCCACATATTGATGGGGAATCACATCCCAATACTACAAGTATTATAACCTGGCATGGAAATCACCTTCTTTAAGAAGGATTAGGTAAAACATCCTATGTGATAGGAACTGAGATCTATAGAGATAGTTCTATAAAGTTTCTTGACCAAAGTATGAGCACATATATTGGCAAGATGTTGAAAGGATTCAGCATGAAGGATTCAATGAAAGAGAATATGTCCATAGTACATGAGATTAGTCTCTCAAGAACCCTATATTCAAATTCTTGTGAAGAATGGGAAAAACATGAGTAAGATGGCATATGCACTGTAAATTGGATCTATCATGCTATATAATGTACTCATCACATTATCTTATATGTATTGGACATGACAAGATCATATTAGTCAGATTCCAATGAAGGTCATTGGAATGCCACAAAGAGCATCCATTAGTACTTGAGAAGCACTAAGGATCAGTTGTTAGACTATGGAAATAAGGAAGAGTTGGGTGTAAAGAGTTACACTAATTCAAGCTTTTAAAATGACAAAGAATGATTGCAATGTAAAATTGTGTTTGATCTTAAAATAGTTGTAAGTTGGAAAAGTTCCATACTATAGAACATTATTTAAATTTTACAATAGAAGCTGAGTATTCTTGTGTTATGAATGGGGAATGGATATTGTATGGATCTAAAAGTTTATATACATGAACTTATGAGATGTTCCAACCATTTATGACATAATAGAAATACTCTAATGGTAAGGCAAGCAACATTAGATAGCATATTATGGTAATTCCATCTCATACAAGATGTTGTACAACAAAGAGATGTGACGCATTCAATGTACTAACTAAAGGCAAAAGGTTGCTAACCCCCTGGATTAGCACTTGCACAGCAGTAACATGATGGGCATGTTATTCATCACTAAGTATCCTAGAGAGCCAATCATATGATGATTGAGATGACATGTCTTGTAAACGGTTTGATTAAATATTAAAGGCAATCTTCCAAACTATTATGTTTCAATCAGTTATGAGATAATGATGAAACATAATAAATGTCTAAAGAATAACATTACCAATCAAGTATTTCTTTGTGTTGATGACCTAAACAATGAGATCATATAGATGCTAAGAGTATGTACATTCTTGTTATGTCCCTAGTTAGATGTTATTATGGAAGGATAATAGATAATAGTAACATAAAAGACTAGAGTGTGTGTTGGTTGATGATAGAATCTCATCTATCATGATATGTGATATCAAACCAAACATATAGATACTTGTTAGAGAATAGTGTATCGGACAGACTCACCTTGAGAGTAACACATGGAAACTGTAATTTGGTGGTGATAATCCTCTCTCATAGTGAAGTTGGTGATTGTGGTTCTTGGACCTAAAACGGCTACACTCATCGCATGTCATTCAGTGTAATTTAACATCATCCATCGTGACCTTGAATAAGGGTTACCATAAAGGTGGTGCTCAGGTACATTGTGACACATGAGGATGACTGTGAGTGATGTAGATGGGATATGTCCCTCCTATAGGAGTTTGATATCTGGGACACTTGATAAGCGAGACTGAGAAAAGCATGTGCAAGCACATGTGAATCAATATATAATATTGAGGTCGCATATTTCTCAGATAGTCTGCTCTTGTTCAAGGAACATGGATTGCAAATTGAG
Organism: Alisma plantago-aquatica; assembly: GCA_963693085.1. Lineage (NCBI taxonomy): Eukaryota > Viridiplantae > Streptophyta > Magnoliopsida > Alismatales > Alismataceae > Alisma > Alisma plantago-aquatica. The sequence goes on along the minus strand of OY856409.1, from coordinate 388,844,947 downwards.
AGGATGAAAATTCCATGCCTTGAGTTCAATCTGGATATCAGTAAAAAAGGAATTATACAATCACTATAACACCAATCATAGATTGTAGGTTGAAGTTGTTTTCCAACTTTCCAGATTACTTGGGTAGCAATGATGTGTTGCTAGATACCGCACATTGCTTGTGATATCTTAAGTTAGTTATGGATATTCCCTGCCAATGTAAATTGGAACCTATAGGGTCACACAAAAATAATACACTTGTAATAGGAGTTTATTCATGAATATGGTTTACACTTAATTACTAAAAAGTTAGGTATTCACTTTAAACAACATTTGTTGAATATTGACTGATTAGACTATGAATCGATCAGTTCAAGTGTTGAAGCAATCATTTTAAAGTGTCAAGTCAATTAAACCAACTTTGGAAATACTAGACCATGAACCAACTGGTTCAAGAAGTGAACTGATCCGCTCGGGACCATGAACTGAACGGCTCATGTTGTGAACTGAGTGGTTGGTGGATCAATTCGATTGATTCAAGGATTAGTGTTGATGTTGTGCATTAAATAAAATATTAATTGCCAATACAATGAGATTGGAATACATGGTTAAAGGACCAGTTCAAGGGTTGAACTGATCAGCTCACATGCCAACTGATCAGTTCGCCTATGAACAAAATATTTTTCCACTCATAGGATGCAAAAATTCATGAAATTGCGGTCCCTTTCACTCCCACTCAGACTGGGAATCCTGACCTTAACCCTCCTACAAATAGAGGGGTATTGAGGTCTTATTAGAGACATAAATCAATTGCCTCTGACAATTGTTGTCTTCTATGGTTGTGGTAACCAGGAGAACCTGAGCCCGATAAAGGGAGGGATAGCAAGGGAGAACAATTGTGGGAGAGCAAGTTGATGCTAGTACACCAACGAAAAGGGAGAACTCCTTCTTGTCTGATCTTCTAGAATGATAAGAGTTCCCGGTGGTCCCTGTGGACTACTCTAGATGTGAGGAGATTTTCTCGCTAGGAGGATAAAGTCAGTCGATGTCCATGATGATCAACCAGGAGTTGTTGCAGATGTTGTTCGGGTGCCACTTGAAAGTCACATACTACAACGAGGATATAGTCATGGGACTTGTTCCAGGACTAGGTATGATCTCATAAACCATCCTTCCCACTACATGATTGTTGACACGATCATCTGTAATAGGGGAATATGGCAGAGAAATTTTTTACTTCCATTACCTATCTGTTGCCATATTTCCCAACATGAGCTTGCATTCTCTACTTAGACTTCAAAAGTAGTTTCTTGATGCTAGAAATATGATATTTTAGCATGTCCTCATATAGATTCAAATTTATGATAAAAGAATAAACCTAAAGGTGGTAATTTTATCGTTGATGGTACCCTAGGAGTATATGTGGCAGACTATATGCCACTGTTACTGGAAATGTTTTAAGTCTTTACTCATTAGCTATTTATGTTTTCAAATTTATATGGAAATAGAATCGTTATGCATGATGGATGTGTTGTTTCTTATATCTTAAAATTTTGTCTTATTAAACTTGAAAAGAGGATAGTCTTCTATTGACATAATATGATATCCTTGAAGGGATTTGACTTTGTACTTTCTTGATTTGTTTGGAACTATTTGGTGCCTGATTCTTAATGATATCCTTAATGTCGTAGAGAAGCACTATTTCATACCTTTCCTTAATTAGTCAGTTTCTTAATGGCATACATTTTATATTGTCTGAAGTTACAATTTCCTAATCAACCTTGTAATTGTTTTGTTGTTGTTGTTATGTAGACTATTGAGGCAGTCATAAAAAACAATGGTTTTAAGTAAACAAGTGTAATCATAATCTTGTATGACCATGACTTCATAGATCTATGAATCTGGGTTGCTAGAGGAAATAGTGGCATGATTTAATCTTGTAGAAATATATTACTTGTTATAAGATGCTTGGAGTATATATTTTAATATACGGGGTTGTGTGGGGTTGGCATACCTTAAGATCTACAAGTTTTCTAGAACCAAGTTATAACCAATGGTACAATATTACATGGTACTGAATAAACAATGGATAACGATTCAGTTCATGTCTTGGTTTCTAATTGGTATCAAAGTTTGGTGTTGTGACCTATGTAACAAGGACTAGCATTAAAATTGTCTTGAGGAATTTCCACTATAGACCTAGCTTGTGATCCCTCTACCCTTTTGTTACCTCACTTCTACTTAGGGTTATGTGGAGAGATCTAATGGATTCAGAATATCCTTAGATCTTATACGGACCGTTAGTATGGCTTAGTTGTGTCTAGCTAGTGGTTTGTGTGGTGCAACTCAAACTTCCCAGGGCACAATAAAAATATGTAATACATTTGTGTAGCATAATTATTTAAGTCTACTTGAAAAAAAGATAAATTCTCTCATGGTATTTGATTTCCTTATTGTAATATATATATATATATATATATATATATATATATATTACATATATATATATTACATATATATATATTACATATATATATATATATATATATATATATATATTACATATTTTTCTTAGGTATCCATAACAAGACAAGTATATATGGTAAGAGCATAAATTTTAGCTACACTACCAGATAATCAATTGTTTATCGCTTCCTTCAAATGTTTAGTATTTATTGTAACTAATACATGTTTCATATGTTATATAATATGAATGGGACTTGGGGCCTCACCCTGTGGTTTCTTGACATCTTTTAGGTGACCAAGCTACCTAGATGGAAGCATAGTGGATCAAAATAGTGGAGGCCAGTCCTAGCTTGGAGGTAGGTGATATATGTGTGAAGGAGTCACACAGTTAAGTGCTATTTGTGTGACCTTCCTCCTGGGACTGAGTGAAGTTTATGTATATGGATAGTAGTCTAGTGTCATCCTTGTACACTCAGGTCCAAGAAGGAAAGTTTTGTTATTAGTTATATACCCAACTAGAGAATTTGACATGTGTGCTAGTTTTGTGGCACTAGTTATACAAGTTGTTAGTAATTTGTTTATGAGTTATAATAAATCTCTTTTGTGATGTATATGGAAGAGGTCACCATTCTGTGAAATTTGTAAATATGTTTGAAAAGATAATATATAATTTCAAGTCATTTATAATGTTTATCTCTAATGATGATCAAAAAAATTACCCATGATAATTATTGGCTTTAATTAGGTTTTGTTTTAAGTAATCTCAACCTTGTGGGACATCACAAATTTTTTATATCAGAACCTAGGTTTGTTGAGCCTATAGGGACATAGGTTTGGGTTATTTTGTCTATATTTACAAGTCCACCATATCTAACCCTTTTGTATGGTTATACATATGTGGTTTGGCATCATGAAGAGAGCACGAGAGTAGCTTTTCATGCTAGTAGGTAGTAGGAGGTAGTGTGCTCACAAGGAGAGAGCACTTGGAACCAATCCTAAATAGCCTAAGGAATCACCTTTCAATCTAACAATGTATGTCCATTTGACCTTCCCAGGCCACGTGTATGGATATATGATGTGCACATTTTCCTAGTTTGCTAAAAAAAATTACAAATTCATGCCCCAAGGCACCTATATTTCAAACATTGAATTCATGGGTTTGAGTGAGATGTTTGAAAGTTTAAAGCATGTAGGGATTGAGAATTACTCTGGTACAATGGATCTGGTAAATGTGGATTAGTGGTTGACATAGTTAGAGAAGGCTTTCAAGTTGTCAGATATACCAAATGAGGATAAGGTGAAGCATGTGATTAACCTTTTCAAGGGGAATGATGGACACTGGTGGGCTATCGATGAAGAGAAATGGCCATGTGAATTCATCACTTGGGAAGAGTTTAGAAGGATGTTTGATATTTGATACTTCCTTAGTCCTATCTAGATGATAAGATCACACTGTGTGAGCATTTGGGACAGAGGAAGATGACAGTGAAAAATACAACCCATACTTTGCAAGGATGTTGAGGTTCTATCCTCATATGGATCCCATGGAAAAGGAGAAGATTAGATGGTTATATATTGCCCATATTTTGATGATGACACATTTCCCAGTTTAGTCCTTGATCTAGAAAAGGGTATCCTTGTGTTGTATCTCATATAATTGAATATAAGGTGGTTCTCATAGGTATAACTCCTAATGGTTTCCTCTCTAGGTAGTGGACTAGAACTCTAAGTTTAGAGGGTGGAACCACTACAAATTATTTGTGTTCCTTGTGATTTCTCAATCTCTCTCATCATTTCTATGCTTGTTTAGTTGCACTCAAATTTCAATATACATTTAAGGTCTAACAAGTTTTGTGCAAGTATTTTTAATTGTATTCACCCCCACCTCTGGATCACATTGATCCAACAAGTGGTATTAGAGAAAGGTCTTCCCCAACACATGACTCCCATGAGTAAGAGAAGATGGATGATAACCTACTTGGTTCTCTCAGTATAGAGGGTGGATTCTCCAAGCATTATCCTTTCTTTGATGGTACAAACTTCCACTATTAGAAAATATTGATGCAATTATATAATCAAAGTATGAGATTTGACATGTGAAAAGTGGTTTGTCTCCCCTACATCCCTCTGGAAGGTGAGATAAGAACATGGAGTTAAGAGGGCATGAAGAAGGCTCAATTCAATGCTACAACAATTAGCATCCTCTACTCTACACTCTCTCCAACTGAGTTCAACTGGATCTCTCCTTCTCCTTGGGATAAAGCTCATGCAATTTGAGAGAAGCTATGCATTACCTATGAAGGAATGAAACAACTCAAAGAAAACAAGGTATAGGTATCACCCAACTCTTTGAAGGCTTCAAGATGGGAAAGAAAGAAAGTGTGGCTAAAATGTATTCTAGGATCAATACTCTTTTGAATGGTATTGCATCTTTGGGTCACACTATGGACAAAGGAAAGATGAACTCAAGGATCCTTTGTTATCTTCCTAATCGGTGAGACAAAATGGTGATAGCCATAGAAGAAACCAAGTCATTGCATCTTATCATTTAATAACTCATGAAATCTTCAAGCCAATGGGTTGAGAGTCAACTTTCAAGAGGAATTAGAAAACGAATAAGATAAAGATTCCAAGAAGAAAGAGGAGGTTGTCTTCAAAGTTGATGTCGAATCACTTGGCCAAGCCTAAATCTTGAACCAAGCTCTTCCCTACTCAAGTGAATGTGGGTCCCTAAGTGACATTGAAGCCCACTACTCCAAGGGGAAGCACTTAAAGGGTAAACCCTCCTCCTCTTCTACTCCTAGGTTCTATGAGTGTGGATAAAATGGACACAACAAAAATGAATGTAGGCTAAGAAGCAACACCACAAGAGTGGTCATAGGAAAAAGAAGGACTACAACTAGAAAGGTAGATACAAGAAGAGGGACAAGAAATTAAGAAAAAACAAAGAAACACCACATGCTCTTCCTTAAGTGATTCAAGGTCCAGTGATGATGAATGACACATAGATCTCATGGAAAGCACAAGTGATGAAATGGTTGAGGTAAGTTAGGTAACCTTCAAAAACTTTCTAGAAATTCTCTTATTGGAATAATCCATCATCCATGTACTTCTTACTTTGATGTCTTTATAATAGCAGTTGTTGGAAAAAATGAAAATACTTTAAAGTGTAGACCAGATACTTCCAAGAACTTAATCTTATCTTGAGCTTCAATATAATGGAGTAGAAATTGAATTGGGAGTTTATCTCAAGAAAGATAGTTCTTGAAACTAAAAAACAAACTTACCTTGATGAACTCATTTTGTTTAGAACTAAAAATGATAAGATTGATTACCAAAGTTAATTATCTTGAATCTGGACCTATCTTGCCAACTATTTTTCTACTATTACTCTTGATAAGGATTCTTACTTGACTATATGCCTTTTTCTAGAGGTCGACCTTTTACATGATCAAGATGATCTTGATAGTCTTTCTTCTACTATTATTACTCTTAGTGATGAAAAACACATGTTTATAGAAGAAGTGTTTCAATGAAGTCCAAGAGCACTCTACTCAACAAGTTGATAAAAGTGGTTTGGGGTTTGAGAGTGGTCAAAATAGCAAGAGTAAGAGAAAGGGTAAGAGACCTATAACATGCCATGTAGACTCTTCTGGCTCAATGGACAATATCATTTGTACTCATTTCAAGATTAATGATCATTGTTATACTTTGTGTCCTTACAAGAAGTAGGAGACTAATCCTAATCTGATTTGGGTCCCCAAGCTAAAATCAGATCCCAAAGTTTGAATTAGGTACCAGCCTTTTCTTTTCTTGTAGGCAAATGGAAAATGGATTGATAGTAAATGCTCCAAGGACATGACTGGAGAAAAGATCCAGTTCAACACTTTTACAAGGCAGAAATTGGATTGGTTACATCTGGTTACCACAATAAGGATAAGGTGGTAGGTGAGGGTGATTTAGTTGATTCGCTATGCATTAAGAATGAGATTCTTGTGGAAGGCCTACATCACACTTTAAGTAGTATTAGCCAATTATGTGATAATGGTTATATTGTTCTTTTTACCTCACTAGAATGTTTGCTTCTATATTCCCTCACTTACAATGTCATATATAAGGGAACTAGAATTGGTAATTTTTATACTATTGTCCTTAGATCTCTTAATCCTATTGTTGATAAGTGCTTTGTAGTTGATAAGAATCACACACACACACACACACACACACACACACACACACACACATATATATATATATATATATATATATATATACATACATACATACATATATATATACATATATATATTGGTGGGATTGTAGGATTGGTCAAGTAAATATGCATAAATTAAAAACATTAAGAAAAGGAATTGGTGAAGGGGCTTACTAAATTGAATTTTGAAAAGGATGAGGAATGTAAACTTTATACACAAGGTAAGAAAATCAAGTCTTCATTCAAGTATAAAGGAATACTTAGCATGAAAAGAGATCTCAAACTTCTTCACATTGATCTACTTGGACCAATGAGGACTCAAATGCTTTGTGATAGTAAGCATTGTTTGGTGATTCTCAATGACTTTCCTCATTTTACTTGTACTTTCTTCTTGGTTGCTAAAAGTGATACTCTTTATGTTTTCTGATACTACTGCAAATGAATTGAGAAATGTCTTTCTGACAAGTCTTTATACATATTAAACATGGGGGAGAGTTTGAAAATGACTTGTTTGAAAAGTTTTGTGATGAATCTAAGTATCTGCATAACTATTCTTTCCCAGATTACTTAACTAAAATGGGGTTGTAGAGAGGAAAAAATATGTCCTTGTAAGAGATGCCTAGGACAATGCTCTTGGAGTATGACACTCCCAAATCAGGTTTCTACTCGTTCTATGCTTAAGAAGAATCCCTATGAGTTATGGCATGGTAGATAGTTGACTATTTACTTCTTCCATGTTTTTAGTTGTCCTTTATTTGTTTTGAGCACCAAAGACTCTATTGACAAGTTTGATTCGAAATATTACAAAAATTTCATTCTTGGCTACTGCATTACTAGTAGAGCTTCTAGAATATTTAACATGTATCAATGTAAAGTTGAAGAATATATTGAAGTTAAAAGTTTTGAAACCAACCCCTCTGTTTCTAATAATATTGTTTATGATTATGTACTAGATTATGTGATTCCTAGACTAAAAGATCTAGACATCAACAACAAAGGTAAAGAGACGGTTGAGGAAGAATTCTCACAATAAGAAGAAAAGAAGGATTCCACTCCTCGCTTTGCAAAATATCATCCAAAATAGCTCATCATAGACAATCCTTTTCAAATGGTGAACACACAGGATGTTACACTAAAGAACAATCAAACAATACCTTCATCTCACAACTTGAGCCAAATAATATCAAAGAAGCACTTGAGTATGAAGAGTGGATCTTATCTATGCAAGAAGAACTTGAGACGTTTTAAAAGAACAAGGTGTGGACTTTAACGCCAAGATCAAATGAAAGAAAGACCATTGGCACCATATGGGTCTACCAGAAGAATCTAGATGAAAATGCAAACTAGTTAGAAATAAGACAAGGTTAGTAGACAACAAGAAGGTATTAAATTTAATAAAATGTATGCCTACTTCTAGATTAGAATATATTAGAATGCTACTTGTCTTTTATAGTCATAAACTTTTTGTTTTTCAACAAATGGATGTTAAAAGTGTCTTTCTAAGTAGATAGTTAGAGGAGGAAGTTTTTATGGATCAACCTCCTAGATTTTAGCATTACAAGGATGTTGATCATGTCTATCTATCACAAAAAGTCTCTTTACGAACTCAAACAAGCCCCTAGAGCTTGGTATGAAAGGATAGACCTTTTTAATTGATAATGTCTATGTCATGGGAAAATTTGAGTCTACTCTCTTTTTGAAACATACTTCTGACCATTTATTTATTATTCAAATTTATGTTGATAACATTATCTTTGGTTGTATTAATCTTGGTCTTTGCAAGGAGTTTAGTTCCATCACCGAGAGTGAATTTTAGATAATTATGGTGGCAGAGCTTACATTCTTCCTTGAGTTTCAAATCAAGAAAACAAGAGATATGAACTTCATCAACCAAATCAAGTACACAAGTGAACTCTTGAAGAGCTTTGGGATGGAGAATATAAAGACAATTGATACTCCCATATCTAACACTACCAAGCTTTATAGAGATGAAGGTAAAAAGGTAGATGAGAAACCCTATAGAGGTATGACTCGTAGCGTATTATATCATAATGCCTCTAAACTAGATATAATGTTTAGTGTTATCTTGTGTGCTAGATATCAGTGAAGACATAGAAAATCTCATCTTGTAGTGGTAAAGAGGATTTTTAAGTACCTAGACAAGAATCCAAATTTTGATGTATGGTATCCCATGTCAAGGGACTTTACTCTAACCACCTATAATGATATGGATTATGTCGTGTGCTTAGTTGATAGAAAGTGAACAAGTGGCACTTGATTCCTCCTAGGACCTTGGTTGGTCTCTTGATTTTCTAAGAAACAAAACACAATGGCTTTTCAATAATCGAGGTTGAACACATATCCTCTAGTAGTTGTTGTGTCTAGGTCATATGGATGAAGCAAATTCTCTAAGACTTCAATGTTCATTATGATGATTATCCTATCTTTTTCAAAAATGCTAGTGCATTAACTTGTCTTACAATCCTATATTACATAGTAGATCCAAAAATATAGAGGTATGTCATCATTTTCTCTGTGACTGCATTACTAAGAAGGGCATTTATATTACTCGTGTGGATACACAAAATCAACTTGTGGATATTCTCACTAAGCCTCTATCTAGGGAGCAATTCAATTTTATTAGATCAAAATTGCTTATCTTCTATTGATGGTTCTTATATTCCTCCTAGTTAGAGTGATATTATCATGCCTATATCATGTTTGTATCTTGTTTTTCATCTATGCATTGAATTCCTCGTTACATGTGTTTTTGAGAAAAAGGGCTATGTTTTTTAAATTTCATGGTTTTAATGCCTTAACATGATCTGTTATGACTCAAATGTGTCCATAGATCACTGATATACATGTTATGCTCACAATTAAAATTTTATGGGACATTTTTGACTAAGCTTGGATGAATGTAAACCCTTTTGACATGGTCATTCATTGTCCAAGATTGTCCTAATACACATCTAGGCTAACGAGGTGATTAGGATTGCTTAAAATGGGTCGGCAATCGAGTTCATCTCAAACTCATCTCGACGGATAATACAGTGACGTGTTTACTAATAAGGGCACATTGGTCGAGATCGAACCTTCTCAACTAGTTCATCTCGACCAATCTCCATCATTAAGTCACTTTCTTTACCTCCAAATCTCCTAATACTATTTTCACCTTCCTCTCTCTATCTAGTTTTCTTTATATTTTTCACCTTCCATCTTAGTTTTTCTCTATTTTCTTGTGTCTCTACTACTATCATTTCATTTCTTTTCAAGAAATGCAAGAATCCCTCAAACATGAGGGTTGAGAGATTGGAAAATCCCCCTCCTACTCAAAACAAAACATTTCCTTCAAGTTGTCAAGAGGTATAAGTCCTTGCATTAATTCATGCAACCCTTTCTCTTTAGACCTTTGATTGAGGTTGGTCTAGAACAATATGCTATTCCTTATATGTTTCATTTCCATTGTCTTAAAGACATTACTTGTCTATCATCGTGTTTTTGCTAGTTTTGATTCTAGCAAGCAATTTATTGATGAATTTTATCAAAATAGCTCTTGGATTACACCAGCAAACTCCCTCCCATAGATAAACCCAATTTTTTAAAATATATGATTGTGGGAGTTCACTTTGACATTTCTAAGGAAAACCTCCATTTTTACTTTTGTGAATCTATATTTGAGGTAGTCGAGAACTCTAGGTATGATTTTTCCATTGATCTTCTATTTCATCAAAAAATATATGAATTTTATAATCCTCACTTTCAAATTCATGACATTCATATGACCATTAAGAAACATGAGTATGACTACATCAAAGGATCAACCCTTTCCTCATCCTCTATCTCCAAAGAAGAATCATAATGGCATTACTGAGAATACCTTTTTTGATTATCTATTGCTTACTTAATGGAATTAGGGTCAAGTGGTCTAGGTATATCTTACATTGAATACTTTCTTATTCTGAGTGGAACCCATGAAACCTATCAACCCTACCAGAACATGATATGTGGTCTCTTTAAAAATATATCTAATAATAATCTCTTTCTTGAGAATGTATATCCTTCTAATAGACAAGGAACTCCTTTTTTGGATGATGTGGGAACCACCCCCGAGGAAGTGCCATGATTGTGACTCCATAGATACGTAAACCCCCGACTTTCCCCAACTACCTGCACATCGGGGTCAGCAAGGTAATCTCACACAAAGGATGAGGTGCATGACGGGACCAAGGATCATTGAAGCTGCACAACCAGGGATTCGAACCCGAGTCCCTACTCTGGGGATCTTGAGACTTCTCCTATCATACTTACATATGAAAAGAAAATTCTCATCAACACCAAGTGCACTTATGGTACTTCATCTTCTAGATCTTAGACCAATAGTTCCACCACCCCTACACCCCCACCCACCCAACCTATTCCTCCATCTTCAAAGCCTATGCATACACCTCCTCCTCGTGCCTCATCCTCTATATCCAATGATCCACTCTTGGGGTACACTATGTATGAGAATGACTAATGATGACCTATTTCATTCTCCACATGTTCATTCTAACTTACATAATGACCTAGTTCATATCATGTATTTATGCACTTGATATGTCAGCATCCATTCCCAACTTATCAAACCTTGTTCTACACTATTAACTATGCTTCCTAATCATGTGGTACATTCTACCCCGCCCCCCGCTACCCATCCTTCGTTTCTCATGTTGTTGTTGTTGATTATGTTCCTCCATTTTCTTTACGTGCTGCTTCACCCCCCATCCTCATGTTGATATTTCTCTTGCCATGGATCCCACATTTGATCGACCTACAGATCATGTTGACTATTAGTGGAGCACCAAGCCAAACTACCTGCATCATCAAGTCCTTGTTTCCTGTGGATACATGGCATAGGAATAGATGCATGATCAATGAGTTACTTAAGTATCTATAGTGTGTGACTTGTAGAACTTTCATTCTTTTTATATATAGCATGCTTCACTTTATATACTCTTTATCTTATTGAATAAGACCTTTGTTATTCTCTTCAACCCCCTCCCACTTTTTGATCTGATAAAAGGGGATAAATTGTGGTAAAATATCTTGAAATGGATTCTATTGCACACTCTTTTATGAACTTTTATAAAGAATGGAAATGGATGGAATTGTTTTCCTTTTGTGAGAACTAACAAGACATGAAGGGTAAGCATAGATTTAGGGGGAATCAGAAAACATGTAAACCCCTCAATGATGATAATGTATATAATTTAAATTTCATTACTTTCATTATTTTTAGGAATATTTTGCATATCTAAATAGGGTGACAATTTTGACTTGAAGGTTTTATATTGCCCATATTTTTATGATGACCTTACCATTTCATTCATGTGTATCTAATATTTCCTTTGAGACAATTTCAAATCATTAGGTACACTAAAATCATTGAAATTTACAAATCCTAGTTTATGAAAATGCAAATGAAAATATCACAAAATCAAGAATTGGTCGAATTTCACTTAGATTTTTGTTGTAAATCATTTGTAATGACTTTATGACTTGTAACTAAGCTTAAATGATAACAAAAATGTTTTTTATGATTTCTACACTTCTACACAAAATTATCAAATGCATCACAACACTTCCAATCAGATGAGATTGTCCTAGAATGCATTTCGGCTGACGAGTTGATTGCTTGATCATGCATGATCATTGGTCAAGATGATAATTTTCACAATATTTCAATCGATGACACTAAAATATTTGTCTTTTTAGTGTATTCTATTGAGATATTGTCCTCACATCTCAGTTGATGACATTGTAGATGTGAAGTATGAAATAACCATTAGAGAGATATATAAAGTGGCTTGTATATGCTGTAAAAGCAACTATTCTCCCTCAAATGGCTAGAATTCAAACTTGAATAGTCTATTGGCTAGCGGGATCCCTCAACTATAAATATAGACCTTTGTACATCATTCCAAGGTTTCCTTTCATACTAGCCTCCTAATTATTCTCTAGCTTGATTACATTCCATTTGTTAGTGAGAGTGATCCAGGATTTCTATAAGAGAGCAACACCATTGTAATCTTGTCAAACTATCAAATTCTCCTTCCCCCAATCTAATTCTCTAAAAGTTGGAGAACTATGGATTGACTCTTTGAAGAAGGAAGTGGAGTATTCAAGTCTAAGATCCTCTTAAAGAGTGCGTAAGACCTTGGTAAATATTAAAGATGCTCGCTAGATAGATAGGTAAGTCTTTGGTATGGTTTTTGACTCCCTTGTCCTAAAAGGGAATCTAGTTTAGTGTTTGATCTAGATAATGATGGTCTTATGGTGTATCTCTTATAATCAAATATAAGGTGGTTCTCATAGTTACAAATCCTAGAGTTTGACCTATCTAGGTAGTGGAGTACATCTCTAAGTTTAGAGGTACCACTATAGCTATTTGTTTCCTTGTTCTTGTTCATTACCTTTCATCTTTGCTATGCTTGTTTAGTTTCACTCAAATTTCAATATAGCTTGTTTGGGTTGCTTCATTTTCACTCACTCCTCTATATCACTATGAATGATGGCATTTTAAAATCTAAAGATGGAATAGAGGTCAGCCCATGTGAGTGTTAAGGGAGATTAAAATCTTATAGAAGCAATACGAGTAACTGGTGAGGATGTTTCAAAGAAATTCACATCATATATTTGGGTAAATCCTTTGGTAACAAGTCAAGCTTTGAGTTGTTATACTAATTCATCAGAATTTGATTTGATAGAGAATACCCATCTACAATCAATAATATTTTTATCCAGAAGAGGAGGGATAAGATACCAGATCCCACTTTCACACAATGTTGTCATTTCCTCAAGCATTGCAACTTACCAACGAAGGTGTTGTAAGGTCTTGTGATGATTTTTTGGAATCAGAATTGTAAGACCCCCAGCCTCTCTTAATGGATAAACATGCTTGCTTATCTTAATTTGGTGCTTAAAACATTAATCAAACCCTAACATGTGCTTCGATATCATGTGACCAAGACAAGTTTCAAGTTTGGTCCAGTTTGTAACTATTTGGTTGAATTTTTGCAATTTATGTGCTTATAAGGGCTTTTATGTAATTTTCCCATTTGTAGAGTTTATATATAATTTTCACACATGCATGGTGTGCTTCATATTATCCTTCATAAATTTTATGTAGTTTCACCTATTGATGCCTAGATGAACCATCATATTATCTTATCTATCCATCTAGGGTTAGGAACTTAGGGTTTCCCCCCAATGTGGTGATTTTTCTAAGTATGGTAGGAATTCAATGATTTCACCTTACGAGTGTTTGATGGTTTGTTTCTCCTTGTGGAAGAAAATTGGATGGCCTCCCCCTTGAGTTTCATAATCTGATGGAAACCCAAGTTGAAATGCACAATCCGATGGATGGTCAGAGTTGGAAAAATGACTAAGTGTGGTGATATTCTAATGGTTTTCTGGTAGTACATATGAAAGATCTGATGGAAACTCTGGTAATACATCTTGGAAATATTTCTAAGGAATAAACTCATGGAAAACATGGTAAAGAACTGATGGAAACTCTAACATGCATGGGAAGGATGGATTTTGGCTTTTGGACACATGGCAAGCCTATTTTCAACATATTGACCACTTCCGCTCTCTGCTTAAATATATATACCATGCACCAATCCCACAAACAAACCATGTAATGACTCCACCCTTCGGTAACCCCCAATTAAGGGAGACCAAGAGGCTAGAGGTTCTATCCCAAATAGGATCAAGTGGTTTTGCAAATAATAAAAAATAATTATTAAATTCTACTACTACTAAGATTTAAATGGAATAAAAAAATCTTTTCTCATATCTTGCAAAATATAGGAATTGAGAGACTTTACCCAGATAAGATCTATCTATCTACAATCCTCCAATTCTTAATTAAGCTTATTCCATCAAAATCACTTTAAAGGAATATCCATTTTCTTGATAAACCTAAAATGTTGATAAACAAAATGGCAGTTAGTATAATGAATTATATTGGTATGTGGGGGAACTAAAATCTCGCATCTAATTGTGACAACATATTGCAATCCAATTATGATTTAACAAAACAAACTTTACGCTTAAAACATAACTACTCAATCCCTACATATCATTGCCTCTGTGCTATCCCTATAGTGGATATGGATACTACCTCTCTCCTATGGTAGATCTCCACTAACCCCATGATCCTACCTTATAGGTAGATCACTACATAGGTTTGTGTAGTCATATGGTCCTACCCAATGGTAGACCAACACATCGACTACAGATAACCTGATGATCCTACCCCAAGGCTAGACCATGTACTAGGTCATCCATCTCATCATAATCAAAGATACAGAGGAGGACTAGGATCTGAGCTAGTCATGTACATATACTTATGGTGATAGTCATAGTCACTTTATAGTTGCATGAAATAAAAGTCAACCAAGGAATTATTTCCAAGCAACCGATAAAACCTCAAAAATCACCGTGAAACTAGAGAGATTTAACCATAAGCGTAACCACATACCTGATGTGCAATCTCAACATAAATAATATTTCCAATTCAAATCAAGATGTCCAACAAAGCAAGTTAAGAAACCAATCAAGGAGATCCTGAAAACATGTATAAAGCCTAATTGTTACCATCATATCCCCAAACAACTTTTTATTGACTGGGGACACCTTTATATGGTTTCTAAGTCTCATCAGGATGCATTAGGGTTTCTTAGATTAGTTTTTCATCCTTTACCTATTTAGGTCAACAAACCCTATCATAAAACCCTAATTTCTAAAACTATCCCCATTAAGGATCTTTTTATACTCAAATCAACTTAGGATCATCATATCATTCATGGATTTGCACCATTAAAAGTCATATTCACCTGAATTAAGGTTTCTAAGCCCATTAATGCATATACATGTACATGGAACCCTAAATTAAGCCAATTATGCATAAAGATCATCTTTTTAGACCCAATTCTCCCTTTTATTAACAACAGGTTAATATTGGCTTAAATTGTCCAAAGAACATCATTAAATTCACTAATCATCCAAACTTAGAGTTTTTCATTAATAACACCATTAAAGGTGACAACTTTAAGTACTTTTTGAATTGTAAGAAGAATTAAACTTCAATTATATTTTTAACAGAATCCTTGCATTTTTTTGATCAACTTTCATATATAGAATTATTTCATTTGAGTTACTAGTAATTAGTTAGGATTTTCACAAAATCACTTACCCTAAGCTAATAGCAGAGCGCGACATGTACTTTCATTTCCTTTTCTTACAAGTCCTTTTTCTGGTTTGCAGATCCCCCTTCTGACCAGCCTAACCTGATACCTAGGTCCAGTTACTTCCCCCTTCATTGTCTTCGTGGCTCGCGCAGACAGGGAGTTCCCACTCCCCTATTTCATCGGGAGAACATGGCACCTCGCCCTTCTTGGCGACGGCCACCCCCAGCCCTGATGGCTACGCGAGGAGGCCGAAGAAGAAGAACCACCCGCACTATCTTTTCACTTGGCTCCACTGGCCCTAGCAGCAATCCCAACTCCGTTTGACCAAGTAGGAATAGGGAGCACATATTTTTCATCCCACTGGCAGCGAGAAGAAGGAACGGATGTCGTGGGTGAAACTGGGTTTTGTGGAGAGGTTTGGCGACTTCTTTGCCTACTCTGAGTCTGCAAGAGGAGAAACGATGATCTTTATCTAGGTAAGGGGGTAGTTCCCTACCATTAATGGACCTCCCAATCCAGCTGGGATTTGGGGAAACTTCTATTCCTCATGAAACAAAGGAGAACCATAGGTGTATGGGTCATTTTGATCTCCCGAAGACATTGGGAGAGTTTCCATAATCGATCGTGGATTAGAGATGTAGAAATACAAGAAATTAGATTGGAAACAATGTTCCCAATTTCTCCTTTTGGCTCAAGATTGGCGATGAGTAGACGCCATCAGATCTCAGATCTGATGGCCCATATTTCACGTGCCCAAAACAAACAATTCCAGTTAAATTGGAAAATTGAGACATTTAATGTTATCCGCTTCACTTTAGGAAATGTTGAAAAATCATATCTCCTAAACCGCTTATCTGTTTGATCCCAAATTTTATAAGAAAGTCCATGATGACTTAAAATACATGTATACCAAGTTTGGTACTCAAAATAGAAAGTATGAGAGACTTTTCTTCATAAGAAAGTTATCACTTGTAAAGACATATTTTATGCATATTTTCTCTCTCCTATTCTTTTATATTCTTTATTTGGATTCCTTTTACCATTAGAAACCATGTCGACTCAAAATATCATCCAGGATGATTCCATTATCTATAATTCCACATATTTCTTATATTTTCCTCATTATCTTAAATTTCCTTCTTAATAATGCATTATTTGACTTCTTCTTTTTCTTTTAATCTTATTGGTCTCATTAACATATTATGGTCCATGAAATCACATGCACAAAGGAAATATTGCAAAGGAAATCCATTCAGTACACATAAATCATACAATTCTCATAATCATACATTATTGGGGAAATTGCATTTCCAACCATATGAACCCAAAAATTGGGGTTGTAACATCCTTCCCCTCTTATAGGAATTTTGCCCTCAAAATTCCACCAAACATACAAGCAATCAGGATAAGACTTTCCCATGTCCATCATTGGCTCCCATGTGGCTTCATCCTCTCCATGGTGCTTCCAAAGAACCCTTATAATATTATATTCTTACATATGAGTTCTTTCACCTTAGTATCTAGAATCCTCACAGGTGACTTAGGATATTTCAACCTTCCTTGAAGCTTAATAGGTTCATGGCTTGGGTACATCACATAGTGCTCTAGATCGGATACATGGAACACATCATACATCATGTATTCCTGAGGGGTAAGGCTAAACATAAGCAACTCCACCAATCTATCTCAAATGGACCCATGTATCAGGGGCTCAACTTTCTCAGCTATAGCTCAGAGGGGTCGGGTTTTTCATAACACACGTTTACCCACAGTGAACTACATGTCAGTCTGCTCTGCATCATCTCACAACTCCTGTCGATCCTGGGCTTTCTCATCCATTGCTATATCAAAGTGACTTCATTTGCATACATTGTGGTTTCTGACCTTCACAAGGTCCTCTCACTGACATCACCCTAGTGAAGAGGTGACCAACACGGCCTCCCTTATAGAGCTTCTTACATCCCTATATTGGCTCTAGTGACCATCACAACAAGAAAACTCTTCTGGAGGCAGGAACAACTCACATGCATCACCCTAAATGAGCACACATGCTCTAATCAGACCCTCTAAAGTCTGGATCATACTCTCTTGACCGTCCATCAGTCAAGGGTGGTATGTTGTACTCAACTTCAATCTAGCATTGAGTTCTTCTTATACCTACTTCCACAACATGGAAGTGAACTTGAGGTCATGCTCAAGATATTAAACTCGAATCACGGTGTAGTTGAACTATCTCTCTCTCATATATATAGTTCAACCAAATCTGTCACGGTGACAATGTTCTCACTTAGGCAAGGGATTAGGTCAACTTAGTAAGGCAATCTACCATAACCCATATTGCATCATGACCTCTCTTGGTCTAGGGGAGACCCACCACACTGTCCATGGTAATCTACTCACATTCCCTCTCAGGGACTCCTCATATCTGTAGCAACTCACGGGATTACTGGTGTTCGGTCTTCACTATCTGGTATGTATGGCAACATGCCATGTGAAACTCTATATCCTTCTTCCAGGTACCACTACAAACCTTAACCATCTCGGTAGTACTACGGTGTATGGTGTACTTAACATCATGAGCTTCTTACATGACATGATTCCTCAAGGGTGACTCCTCAGAAACCCTAAAACACTTTAGTAGTGGGTTTCACCACCTACTCTTCCTAAGAGGTGTATTTGAGGTTCTTATAACAATCCTTTTACCTCGGCAAGCTCTGGGTTGGAAAACTAGGTAACCATTAACTCGACCAACGGGTCTGGTTATAATTGGGTGTTAGCCACATAGGTCTAGTCTTCTAATGGTCACAGGGTTCACCTAGCAACCTCTTCCAGCTCTCTCTTCTGGCTAGACAAGACAATAGTACACCTGAGTTGTGTCTCGGCTAAGAGTATTTGTTACCACATTAATTTCCTTATGTGCTAGGTTATGGTGAAGACATAAACCTTCATATACTCCACTCATCATCCTCATCTTGGGTTTAAGTCTAAGTGAGTCAAGAAATCTTTGAGCTCATCATCTCGATTACCAAACCCAAACTTATAAATCATAGATTCCAAACAACTCTGGATAGGTATATTCTCATATTACCCTTGTTCTTCTTGTGCTCTCAAATAACTTATTCAATATATTCTCCAAAAGGTGTGGTACATCCTTCAACCCTCAAACATCATAGAAGGGTTTCAACTCATATTACCTCTCTCTTTAGTACCTGGCATGTGTTGTGTCATGTCTCTCACACCCATAACAAGATGAAATAAACATTTGGCTGCAGTCCAAATACAGAATTCATCCCATTCCAAGAGTAGAGATGGTGCACAACACATCGCCATTACACTTTCAGTCTGAGTTGAAACGTACTTCACATGACTCCTCATCATGAACATCTCCATTATGGGTCTACACCCATGGGAAGACTTTTCCCATCACCTCTGGATCTTAACATGTCTCTTTTATGTACAATCCTTAGTTGTTACCTCAAGGTCTCTAGGGTGTCGGCACTTTTGGGGTGATCTGACCCTTATGCATCTAGGGAGTGCCTCTCACATTTACCCCTTAGCCCCCATGAACTTATGAAGGTGGCCAACCTCATAACCCATGGGTCTTGAGAAATGGTAGCTGTTACCTCCCGACCCTATGGACTTGTGCATTTAGGGAACCGACAACTCCTACTCCCATCAGTCTTATCCCTACTTGACCTTAGTGTTGACTTAGGATTCTACCATAGCATATGTTAAACATTAATCCTCACCCAGATCTCCATCATCTCTCTAGGCACTCATGGTCAAACTTATATTCCTTTCATGGGAATCATGTTGACCTACCTATCTTGGTCTGGCCCCATACAAGTTACCTCCATGGAAACATATCCTCATGCCCCCTGAGAGGTGGTCACACACGGGTCTATAGATTCATGATCATACTACATGCTCTTACACTTAGCTGATCAAGCTCCTATGACAGACCTCTTTAGGTTACCACGAACCTAACCAAAAGTTGGTACTCACCCTACGTGAAGGGTTCCTTCCCAGGATGGGAGAAAACTATCTCTTAATAGTAACAAAGGTCACCCAACATCCTTATCTCCAAGGTTTACATCATCACGTACATACTTAGCCCTATCATGTTACTTCTGCATGTAGATAGTAAGAAGACATCCTATTAAACCATTTTAAGTTCCTTGGTATGTCATATGTATTCATCATTCCTCAATGTTGGACCATATGTCACCAACTTGTGTGAGTGGTTCATCAACATATATCTCAGTTCGATTGGGGTTTCCTTTTATTCTAACACATGAGGGGGTGCCATACTCAAATATTATGAACTCAATCAGCCTCATGAGCATCATGTGCACCAGGTACTAGTACTTCTCCTCTTTGTTCTAGGAACCCCAAGTTCACCTCTTATGCATCAGTTTACTGACTGCATGCTCAGCTATTCAACCATGAACCGAACCTATACCAGGTAGAGAATACACATCCTAACACCCTTCCATGAGAACAACCTTTAGAGTCCTATACTAGGACAATCGACTAGGTGTGAGGCCTCACAACTTGTTAGTATACACTTTCAGGGTCTATGGAACTCTCCTTCCTACACCTAAAAGGTAGGCATTTATATCATATGTATGTTCTTTCATGAAGCCTCTTTCTCTTTTCTAGGGTTTGGTTCCTCTAAAGGCATCCATGATATGACAAGCCTCTAAGGATCATGTATGAGACAACCACATACATCAACTTAGGCTCGTCTATTCCAGACCATATCATACCAAACCTCTGCATGGTTCCTTATATATCAGAGTCTAGGTTTCCAACCTTCTTCACTGATTCTTGCTCTTTCTCTCTAGATCTAACCCTACAACTGGTCCTATCACTGGAGGTTCTCTCATAAAAGATGGGTCAAGCTCATAAGGGTACATGTCTATCCCTACCTGGTTGAAACGTACTATCAAAACTTATATCCGGTTAAGACCATCCAAAGCTCTACATGCCTATCTCATAGACCATTAGGCCTAACCTTTCAGGCTCAAGTCTAAAATCTACTGATAGCCATGTTTCCACTCTCTTACAAGTAGGTATGTGCCTCTTCCTATTCATATATTCTTTTTAGGGTTCCTATACGGTCACCATCAACCCTCTCAATGAGGGAAGGATCCCTCACCCTAACCGGTACGACCCACCCAAGGTTGTATTGCCAAAGGGCACCAAGGTCAAACAACCACACATGGTTCATGTTTCTCATGGATACTCAAAATCTCTATGTACAACATGCATGTCTGACCCATGTGCATACATGCATGGTCAACTATGATATCCAACTCATCATGTGTTCTCTTCCTCTATTCACTGCTTAAAGTTTTTGGGTTGAGCATCATCCTCAGAGGATGTGTCAGGTCTCTTCCTCTTCCTGGAGGATTCTTCCTTCAAGGCTAACTCTTTCCTCATCCTCCTACAAGAAGTTCTAACTTCAGAGCTCTCCTGAGGACATGTCTACACACGCCATGCAACCTAAGCATGTAACTAAACTCACTCTGAGTTTCTAATTATCCAAACTTATGTCCATGACATCTTTCTTACATGCTTTTTATTATTTTTTGGAAGATTCCTTAATCCTTATTATACTTACCCTAAACTCAGGAGGGTGGTGGAGAGAGAGAAAATTGTAATCTCTTAGACTTATTTAGTGAAATGGGGTAGAGAATGGATGAAGACAGATGAGAGAAGACCTAGAGGTGTCGTATTTTGAGTCAAATCCTCTAATTTTGGCCAGACAGTCACACAGTATCTAGGAGTCCTCATAGACCAACTAGTGGGGTGGAAGAAAATCTTGCCATCCCTTGGATCGTGATCCTTTTCTAGACACCTCCATCATTGGAAAATCCTCTAATAACTCCCTTGGGTTCTAAAGAGTTTGTAAAATTTAATAATTATTAGAGATGAAATGGAAAACCATAGCCATGATACCAAATGTAAAAACCCCACCCCTCGGTAACCCCCAATTAAAGGAGACCAAGAGGCTAGAGTTGTTATCCTAAAACAGGATCAAGTGGTTTTGCAAATAATAAAAAATAATTAGTAAATTCTACTACTACTAAGATTTAAATGGAATAAAAAAATTTATTTTCTCATACCTTGCAAAATATAGGAATTGAGAGACTTTACCCAGATAAGATCTATCTATCTACAATCCTCCAATTCTTTATTAAGCTTTATTCCATCAATGCCACTTTAAAGAAATATCCATTTTCTTGATAAACCTAAAATGCCGACAAGCAAAACAGTGGTCAGTATAACGAATTATACTAGTATGTGGGGGAACCAAAATCTCACATCTCGTTGTGACAACATATTTCAATCAAATTATAATTTAACAAAACAAACTTTATGTTTTAAACATAACTACTCAATCCCTACATATCCTTGCCTCTGTGCTATCCCTATAATGGATATGGATACTACCTCTCTCCTATAGTAGATCTCAACTAACCCCCATGTTCATACCTTATAGGTAGATCACTACATAGGGTTGTGTAGTTGTATGGTCCTACCCAATGGTAGACGAACACATCAACTAAAGATAACATGAGGATCCTACCCCAAGGGTATACCATGTACTAGGTCATCCATCTTATCATCATCAAAGCTACAGAGGAGGACTAGGATCTGAGCTAGTCAGGTACTTATACTTATGGTGATAGTCATAGTCACTTTATAGTTGCATGAAATAAAAGTCAACCAAGCAATTATTTCCAAGTAACTGATAAAACCTCAGAAATCGTCATGAAACTAGAGCGATTTAACCATAAGTGTAACCACATACCTGATGTGCAATTTGAACATAAATAAGATTTCCAATTTAAATCAAGATGTCCAACCAAGCAAGTTAAGCAATCAATAAAGCAGATCCTGAAAACATGTATAAAGCTTAATTGTTGCCATCATATCCCCAAACAACTTATTATTGACTTCGGATACCTTTATATAGTTTCTAAGTGTCATTAGGATGCATTAGGGTTTCTTAGATTAGTTTCTCATCCTTTACATTTTTAGGTCAACAAACCCTAAAATAGCTTTTCTACTCATAAAACCCTAATTTCTCAAACTATCCACATTAAGGATCTTTTATACTCAAATTGACTAAGGATCATCATATCTCTATTTTATTCATGGATTTGCACCATTAGAAGCCATATTCACATGAATTAAGGTTTCTAAGCTCATTAATGCATATTCATGTACATGGAACCTAAATTAAGCCAATTATGCATAAAGATTGTCTTTTTAGACCCAATTCTCCCTTTTATTAACAACATGTTAATATTGGCTTAAATTATCCAAAGAACATCATTAAATTCACTAATCATCCAAACTTAGAGTTTTTCATTAATAACACCATTAAAGGTGACAACTTTAAGTACTTTTTGAATTGTAAGAATAATTAAACTTCAATTATATTTTTAACAGAATCCTTGCATTTTTCTAATCAACTTTCATATATAGAATTATTTCATCTGAGTTATTAGTAATTAGTTAGGATTTTCACAAAATCACTTACCCTTGACCAATAACAGAGCGCCACATGTAATTTCATATCCTTTTCTTGCAATTCCTTTTTCTGGTTCGTGGATACTCGGGTCTGGTTGCTTCCCCTTCGTCATCTTCATGGCCCACGTAGAGAGGGAGTTCCCGCTCCCCTATTTCATCGGAAGAACAGGGCACCTCATCGTTCTTGGCGACGGCCATCCCCAGCCCCGATGGCTTCATGAGGAGGTCAAAGAAGAAGAACCACCCGCACTATCTTCTCGCCTGGCTCCACCGGTCCTAGCAGTGATCCCAACTCCAGCCGGCCAAGAAGGAATAGGGAGGATAGATTTTTCATCCTACTGGCAGCGAGAAGGAGGAACGGATGTCTTGGGCGAAACTGGGTTTCGTGGAGAGGTTTGGCGACTTCTTTGCCTGCTCTGAGTCTGTGAGAGGATCAATGATGATCTTTATATAGGCAAGGGGGTAGTGCCCTACCATTAATGGGCCTCCCAATCCAGTTGGAATGTGGGGAAACTTTGATTCCTCATGAAACAATGGAGATCCATAGGTGTGTGGGTTTGTTTTGATCCCCCAAAGACATTGGGAGAGTTTCCAGAATCGATTGTGGATTAGAGATGTATAAATACAAGAAATTTGATTGGAAACACTGTTCCCAGTTTCTCCTTTTGGCTCAAGATTGGCGACGAGCAGCCACCATCGGGACTCAGATCCGTTGGCCCATATTTCATGCGCCCAAAACAAACAATTCTAGTTAAATTGGGAAATTGAGACATTGAATGTTATCCTCTTCACTTTAGGAAATTTTGAAAATCATATCTACAAAACTGCTTATCCGTTTGATCCCAAATTTAGGGGAAAGTTCATAATGACTTAAACTACTTGTGTGCCAAGTTTGGGACTCAAACTCAAAAGTATGAGAGGCTTTTCTTCATAAGAAAGTTATCACTTGTTAAGGCATATTTTATGCATATTTTCTCTCTCTTATTCTTTTATATTCTTTATTTGGATTCCTTTTACCATTAGAAACATGTGGACTCAAAATCTCATCCAAGATGATTCTATTATCCATAATTCCACATATTTCTTATCTTTTCCTCATTATCTCAAATTTCCTTCTTAATAATGCATTATTTGATTTCTTCTTTTTGTTTTAATCTTATTGAACTCATTAACATATTATTATCCATGAAATCACATGCACAAAGGAAATATTGTAAAGGAAATCCATTCAACACACATAAATCATACAATTCCCATAATCATACATTTATTGGGGAAATTACATTTCCAACCATATGAACCCAAAAATTTGGGTTGTAACAAACCATCTATACCCTTGTCTCATCATTGTTTCTAGATAAACCCAAGTCCATCATTTATTTGTGAATAAAAAGCCTTGGAGGATGTAGCTTGGAGATCATGGATGCATGTCACCCTAGGGTTTGGATCAAGCTTCTCTAAGGATGTTTAAAGCTTCCTAACCTAGTATATTTCCCTAACCAAGTCATAACCTCTTACCTACTCTAGTTTCCTTACTTTTCTCTTCCTTCTCTCCTCATCCATGGGCAGAATGTTGTGTTTTAGGGGAGGTAGAGAAGTCAGCGGAAACAAAAAAATTCTCCTCCCAAACCCATAATAAAGGAATCGCACCAACGTCTATACAATAGGAAGGATGGTTTGTAGAGACATACCTTGTCCTGAGGCTTTCTCGGCGACATTACCTCATGGCTTGCATGATCTTCACCTTCGGTCTTTGACGGTGTCTGTGCAGCTCCTGGTCTCACTGGGACTATCGGGATTGACAGCTATCCTCTGAGCGGCAGAAGTCTCCCGCCTCTGAAGCAGTCCACACGGACCACCTAGAACTTCGATCGCCTTGTCGCACAAGGCACCGAAAGGATTTGCACCCTCCTGTCGATGTACTAGTCACTAACATACTCTCCTGCCACTAGTCACTTTTCTACAGTTGTCTTTCCCTTGATGTGCCTCCCTTATCGAATAGCACTTGCTCGGGCTCTCTTGGTTACCACAACTAGAGAGAACAACAAATTTGTAGAGAAACTGGTGTTCTGATTTGTTGTACCTGAGAAGCCCCCAATACCCCTATATATATAGGAGGGGCATGGGATAGGGTTCTCTACCTCGGGCAATGTGGGACTAAATCAGGAGTAGAAGGGTTCAAGATTTTCCACAAAACAACCAACTGCGCTAGCTGAACCGATTGTTTCAAGCATGAAATGGTCGGTTGGGACACCTGAGCCGATCAGTTCACACCTGAACCAATCGATTGGGACACCTGAGTCGATCGATTCAAGCATGAGCTGATCAGTTCGTGGTCCTAATCAGTTCTAGATTGACTTTTTGTCTTTTGTTTCGAATTGATCCAAATACCAATCCTTGTTCCAATCAAATTGGACAAGTGAAATGAAAGGAAATTTCTTTCCGACCTGACTTTCCAACTTGCTCGGTTGGACCAGTTGAGTCGATCAGTTCAACCCTTGAACTGGTCATCTCAGCCTATCCTGAGATGATCGGTTCATTACATGAGCTGATCGGTTCACAAATCTGAGTCGATCAGTTCATCACATGAGCCGATCGGTTGGGAGTGCAGACTACACAGAATCGGTCAATTGCAGTTTCAATCAATCCGATACTCTAATCAATCGCTCCAACACCTTGAACACTATGATATTGAGCTATCAATTGATTAAGTGTTTAATTGAACTACTAAACTCCTTTAGTAATCAATATAAACATTGTTTGTGGATAAACTCCTCTTCTAGGTTAAATCCTATGTGTGTGACCCTACAGGCCCATTTCACATTGGCAGTGAAAGTCCATAACACTTATGACTTCACAAGCAAAGAGCGGTGCCTAGTCGCACATTAGTGCTACCCAAGTGAAAAGGTTAGTTGGAGAACAACTTTCAATCCTACAATCCGTGAATGGTGTTACAGTGAATGTATAATTCCTTTGTCACTGATATTGTGAATGAACTCAAGGCATGGAATAGTCATCATGTCAACATACATTCACTTTCTTGATCTCAGAGTAGATTGGAGGATATATGTATGACATCAATATCACATATTGATTCACACATGTGTGCATGCCTATCTCAATCCTACTCATCAAGTGGTCATAAATATCAAACTCCCTCAGGAGGGACAAATCCCATATCTATCACTCACCCCTCAAAAGCCCCATGTGTCAAAGCCACCCAATCATCACCTTTATAACAACCCATGTTTCAGGACTGCGTTTGATGATGTCAAAGTGTACCCAACGACATGTGTTGAGTGTAGTGATTTTAGGTCAAAGAATCACACTCACCACCATCACTGTGAGAACTGACTGTGACTACCATTTCATGGTTCCATGTTTCAAACTCATGGTGGGTCAGTCTGGTACACTTGTTCTCTAACAAGTACCTATGTGTTTGGTTTGATATCTCCATATTATGACTAATGAGATTCTGTCATCAACCAACACCACAATCTAGTCTTATGTGTCATTGTTGTCTATCTACCTTCCACAATGACATCTGACTAGGGACATAATAAGAATGTACAAACTCTTATCATCTGTATGATCTCATCATTCAGGTCCGGAACCTGAAAGTGTACGTCATTGAGTATTGTCATTCTCTAAACATTCAATCTGTTCTATCATTATCTCATATGACTGAACCAGAAAGAATTGGAAGCTTGCCTTTGATACTTATCAGACCAATCTTAATGTATCCCACCAATCATCCCATGATTGTCTCTCAGGGCATACATACCAACAGACTCCCACTTGCATTGTGAGACAATAACCCTTGAATCATATTCATAGTGATCTTCAAACGTGTCCCACATGTTACTGTGCTCTAGTGCTAACATAGTGAGTTATGGCAACACCTTGCTAAAGTCGGTATTAACTGCATGTCTCTCATCTTTTTGTTGTACGTCACACGTATGAGATGGAGTTGTCGTAATATACGATCTAGTATTCCTTTGCTAACCTTTAGCCACATTACATGACCAAGCACTCCTTATTTGTCATCAATGACCGGAATATCTATAAGTTCATCTCATGAACTTCCAGATCCATATAGCATCCACTAATGTTCTCTAATACATGGATACTCGGCTTTTCCTTTTAAACAGTTTTATTGGAACGTTTCCATTTATCAACAAACATTCACTTTTATATATCCCATATATATTTTGTGATTAATTTTCTGTCATTTTTGGAAGTTCGCATCAGTGTAACCTTTTACAGTGAACCCTTCCTTATTTCCATAGAACTAGTACTTCTCAAGTTCTTATGGTATTCCAGTAACCCTTACTGGAACTAGACAGACATCCACTCGTCATGTCCCACATATGATTTATCAGGATGAGCACATCATATTGTCATGTCCTACATACAAGATGATGAATGGATATTGTTCTTGCCATGTCCATACATGCAAGATGATGGGACGATTTCATACATGATAGATCCTTATCTATTCTTAGTGTTTCCATTCTTCATAAGAATTGGACACTTGGCTTTGGGATGCTAACTCCATGTAACATGGATAAGTTTTCTCCCACTGAATATGTGCATACTAAACCCTTCAGTATAGCTTTCCAATGTATGCTCTCTCTTTTTAGGTCAAGAGGTTTTCGAGAACTATCTCTATAGATCTCTATTCCTATCATATAGGAAACGTCTCTATTTTCCCTAAAGATAATTTCCACTTTGGATTTCCATTCTAGAACATTTCCATTTCACATCAACATGTGGAATGTGAATATGCTCCCACGAAATCATAGATCTCTCTTTATCTTTGACATATCAGTCAAACCCTTTGACTATATTATCAAAGTAAAGATCCAACTCTGAGTTGCTTGTACTCAATCAATCACATTGATTAGTCCATTGTAACTTATAGACTTCATTTTCATTAATGGATTCATAAACCTTATAGGTTGTGTCACGTACACATCCTTGTCTTATTCCTCATAGGAATGCAATTTTAGTATCCATATGCCAAATCCCTTAGTCATTAAGTTGCAATCAACAAGCATCATCCTTCTCAAAATGTTATCCATATGTCTTAATGCTTAAGACTCATTCTCACTTATGGATTTCATCCCAATGGGTGCTACCATCAAGGTCATACCTTATGGTTCACATGGAAGTTATTTAGGATGTAATGGTCATAAACCATAACTCAAAATCTAGTTCCTCATATTCATCTAGATAGTTGATTCATCACATGACCAACTCATCACATAGATAATCGAGGTGTATCTGTTCAAGGAATTTGAGAACTCACAACACTTTGTGATTCTTAATATCCTTTATTAGTGTAGGGTATTCTTTATTTAAGAAGAATTTAGTTATTTGATAATCATCCTCTAACTCCTTAGAGTATGACTCCTTGATTTAGACATCACCATGCCTTAACCATGAGTTCACTATGATACACAATCATAATCACTCACAAGGTTCTCAAACATTTGGTTCAAGTATTTCATTCGTTGATCTCATCAAGAATCAACACTTTACCAAATTCGTACTTCATCTATGATATTCGTGAACACTTCAAGATATTCATATTGGTATTTCTCTAAACACTGCTTGAAGTATTAGCATTAACTCTAATAGGTATGTAAATACATCACATGTATTATACCTAATAGGATAATCATTCTCCCACTACTACTAACGAAGATTGATTAATCATGTCTAAGAGATTCATGTCTCTTACTGGTTCTCTAACCAAAAAGAGTCTAGGCTTATCCATCATATGGAAACTAGAAATGAATTTCTCATGATTTATGCTAATTTGATTGTTTGAGTTATCAATAACTTTTAGGTATCATTTTATATTATGCATACCAAGTACCACAAGATAAACAAGGCATTGCCACAAAGATCATATCTTTGAAACATCAACTATATTGATAGCCATCCTTGTCTCAACAAGATGCAACAATAAAGTGTTTTTATTGGCAAATTGAAATAGCAGTTCTCAACTCTATTTCATGCCCTTTAGGCTAAAATAAACTGAAAGGTACTCCTATCTTGGTCCTTTCACAAAGGCCATCACTTCTTTGTAGATCATGCATATCATATATGACAGATCCATATCTTGGTATCATATACCTCAGATAAAGAAGCGGTTCATTTCATGATACCTTAGGTGGATATCTCTATCCTGTTCTTCTTCTTCCTTGTGTTCTTCCAGATATAGAGGGAAATTCCCTCATTCCCCTTCCCCATGTGCCTTGAGGCTGAAGATGGCTTGGGTTGCTGGCTAGCATTAGAACACTTCTTTTGCTTTGCCCTTGTCCTTCCCTTTAAGACTTACCCTTCATTGATCACATCAAATATTAGGGTTTGTCTTTCTTTATAATTGTCTCTACTATCCTTAACATGTACAACAACTTTGTCAATGCTTGTCAAAGTTGTTTATGTTGTAGTTCATCATGAATTGTATGATTGTCGTAACATTTGCAGTATCATACCAATAGCCAACTCTTGGCTCAGAGGGAATCCTTCTTAGTCAGGTTTTTCCACACACCCAATCACATTGAGTGTCTAAATACCTTACTGGATCTCCTTCTATCATGACATACTAGGACAGTGTCTTGGAGACATCATATGTGTCATGTTGTCTCTGCAACTCATAGTTCAGAGAACACAACATCAAGCACTCCACATCAATGGCATCCTCGGCATGCTTCCATAAGCATACTTTCATCCGTTGGTGTGGTGGGATCGAGTTCATCTAGTTCTGGTATAACTAGGACTTAGAGCTTTCTCTCTTCGATTGAGAACACTTCTCAACATCCTAACCAATCGTGGAATTATTCCCATTTAATTTGTTGGTCTCAAAGACCGATCGTAAATAAATTGATTAATGTTGATTAGCCATTTATTATACAAAAGGAAATATATGCAATTTAGTCCAAAAACTCATTTTTTGATTGATTTGATAAAGTTTGACGATATAATTAGGACTTTAATTAATTATCGCTCCCACTATTTTTCTTCAAATTGATAGCCCTCACCATCAATTCGGAAGATTGCAGCATACAATCTTCTAGTGGGTCAAGATCCTAAAATCGTCTGAGTTATGGACCAGCTAGGGCTGTCACCCACAACTTAGATCTTCCAGGTAGGAAACTTTTACCAATTGCATCATATGCAACTCTTGAAAGATGTCATATGCAACTCCTTGCCATGATCACCTCCATGCCTCAAGGTGCTAGATCCTGTCTAGGTCACCTTGTTAAGTCCGACCCAAAGCCAACACGATGAATATGCACCCTGCTAGGGCAGACCCACATATCCATCCTTCACGCTTCCATGAGATAGATGGTGCACCACGCTAGGGCGTGCCCACACTTGGATGATCAAGCATTTCACATGTGTCGCATTTGGAAGGCATCTAAAACTTTAATATTTAATGAGGGATTTGGTTTTATAAGTACATATACATATCCAATCACCACAATACATAGTATGTATCATATACATGCTATATTCCACAGAAAACATGCAAAACGATAAAAGTGATGATTATGTCCATCCTAATGTGATTCCTCGAGCCAAGAGGAATCATGGTCATCTAGGTCCACATCATATGCAACTTGTCCATGATGAAGTGCTATAGCCGTCTGAGTTGATCAACTCATCACATGAATGACCTGCTCATCCTGGACGATCGTCTGGGTGCCACCAGCCGATCGGTTGGCACCTCCAACTGATCA
The DNA here is from genome assembly GCA_963693085.1 of Alisma plantago-aquatica. Lineage (NCBI taxonomy): Eukaryota > Viridiplantae > Streptophyta > Magnoliopsida > Alismatales > Alismataceae > Alisma > Alisma plantago-aquatica. The sequence goes on along the minus strand of OY856409.1, from coordinate 388,813,751 downwards.
GTACACCTGGTCGTCGTGCATATCCTCAGGTCGCCACCCGCTCATCTCACTCCTCGATCTGATCATCTGGATTGCCAATCGATCAGTTCACACCTTGAATTGATCATCTCAATCGTCGTCAGATTGTCCTCCATTCTTTGACATAACGAAAAATATAAAAAGATCTATCCTATTTACATTTAAATTGGGAAACCCTGAGTTACATTTGGGGGAGCAAAGGTAGGAAAGAAATCTCAAGTTATCTCGAGTTACATCAGGAATAAGGAGGTAGGGAATCAGTGTGCAGACTGAGATGCAAGCAACCACATTCAACCAAGCACACATATATAGGGTTTATTGGCCATAACCACACTATACATCCACCACAAAACTCGTTTAAGGTTGACACATATCGAGTGCATTCATATTACATAACATATATGTATATTGGGATTTGTGGATTTAGGATTGGACATGCATAAAGCCAATTTTATTCACATCGTATGCATTAAATAAAGGAGACAAACCAAAATCGATCACATCAATAATCCTAAAGTATAGAGTAGTTGACGTGGCTCTGATACCATTGTTGGGTTTTAGGTGAGGCAGAGAAGGCAGCAGAAACAAAAAATTTCTCCTCCCAAACCCAGAATAAAGGAATCGCACCAACGTCTATACAATAGGAAGGATGTTTTGTAGAGACATACCTTGTCCCGAGGCTTGCTCGGCGACGTTACCTCACAGATTGTGTGATCTTCAACTCTGGTCTTAGATGGTGTCTGTGCAGCTCCTGGTGTCACTGGGACTGTCGGGATTGATAGTTGTCCTCCGAGTGGCAGAAGTCTCCCGTGTCTGAAGTAGTCCACACAGACCACTTGGAACTCTGAATGCCTTGTCGCACAAGGCACCGAAAGGAGTCGTACCCTCTTGTCAATGTACTAGTCACCGACACACTCTCCTACCACCAGTCACTTTTCTGCAGTTGTCTTTCCCTTGTTGTTCCTCCCTTATCGGGTAGCACTTGCTCGGGATCTATCGGTTACCACAACCAGAGAGAACGACGACTTTATAGAGCAACTGGTGTTCTAAGTTGTTGTACCTGAGAAGCCCCCAATACCCCTATATATATAGGAGGGTCATGGGATAGGGTTCTCTACCCCGAGCAATGCGGGACTAAAGTAGGAGTAGAAGGGTTCAAGATTTTCCACAAAACAACCAACTGCGCCAGCTGAACCGGTCGTTTCAAGCATGAAATGGTCGGTTGGGGACCTGAGCCGGTCGGTTCACACCTGAACCAATCGGTTGGGACACCTAAGTAGATCGGTTCAAGCATGAGATGATCGGTTCGTGGTCCTGATCAGTTCTAGATTGACTTTTCTTCTTTTGTTTCAAATTTATCCAAATACCAATCTTTGTTCCAATCAAATTGGACATGTGAAACAAAAGGAAATTTCTTGCCGACCTGACTTGCCAACTTGCTCGGTTGGACCAGTTGAGCCGATCGGTTCAACCCTTGAACCGGTCATCTCAGCCTGTCCTGAGTCGATCGGTTCATCACATGAGTCGACTGGTTCACAAATATGAGCCGATCAGTTCATCACATGAGCTAATCGGTTGGGAGTGCAGACTGTGCAGAATCAGTCAATTGTAGTTTCAATCAGTCTGATACTCTAATCAATCAGTCCAACACCTAGAACACTATGATACTGAGCTATCAATTTTTTAAGTGTTTAATTGAACTACTAAACTCCTTTAGTAATCAATCTAAACATTATTTGTTGATAAACTCCTCTTCCAGGTTAAATCCTATGTGTGTGACCCTGCAGGCCCATTTCACGTCGGCAGTGAAAGTCCATAACACTTATGACTTCACAAGCAAAGAGCAGTGCCTAGTCACACATCAGTGCTACCCAAGTGAAAAGGAAAGTTGGAGAATAACTTTCAATCCTACAATCTGTGAATGGTGTTACAGTGAATGTATAATTCCTTTGTCACTGATATCCCGAATGAACTCAAGGCATGGAACAGTCATCCTGTCAACATTCATTCACTTTCTTGATCTCATAGTAGATTGGAGGAGATATGTATGACATCAGTATCACATATTGATTCACAGATGTGTGCACGCTTATCTCAATCATACTCATCAAGTGGCCATGGATATCAAACTCCCTTAGGAGGGACAAATCCCATATCTTTCACTCACCCCTCAAAATCCCCATGTGTCAATGCCACCCAATCATCACCTTTATAACAACCCATGTTTTAGGACTGCGTTTGATGATGTCAAAGTGTACCCAACGACATGTGTTGAGTGTAGTGATTTCAGGTCAAAGAATCACACTCACCACCATCACTGTGAGAACTGACTATGACTACCATGTCATGGTTCCATGTGTCAAACTCACGGTGGGTCTATCTGGTACACTTGTTCTCTAACAAGTACCTATGTGTTTGGTTTGATATCTCCATATCATGACTAATGAGATTCTGTCATCAACCAACACCACAATCTAGTCTTGTGTGTCATTGTTGTCTATCTACCTTCCACAATGACATCTGACTAGGGACATAATAAGAATGTACAAACTCTTATCATCTGTATGATCTCATCGTTCAGGTCCTGAACCTGAAAGCATACATCATTGAGTATTGTCATTCTCTAGACATTCAATCTATTCTATCATTATCTCATATGACTAAACCAGAAAGAATTGGAAGCTTTCCTTTGATGCTTATCATATCAATCTTAATGTATCCCACCAATCATCCCATGATTGGCTCTCAGGGCATACATACCAACACAGAAATCTATAAGTTCTTCATGGAAGGTTGTGCATGTGGTTGAAGGAACCCTTTTCTTCTCTCGTTTGCCCTAGATCTACCTTGTTCTTGAATGAGAAGCTACCTTGGTGCTTTAGAAGGGCAAAGCTAGGGTATTTCTTGAGTCATATTGTTGTTTGTGCGTCCACCTTCATCTTGATTCGAGTTATATAACTTTCAACCTATTTCTTGCTTGCTTCTAACTTGTTTCATAAAGATCTTGCTATAAAACTTAGTGTTATGGATAGAAGTAATCATGTGAGCACTTCTTTACTTATATACATGATATTTGTGTGTTGTTAAACTCCCATAGACATTTGAAGGTTCCTTTTTGTATGGGAAGGAACTACCTAGGTTTTGGAGGTATGAAAGGATTCTTTTTCAGTTTGTATGCATAATTAATTCCTCCCATAGTATAGAAATCAATGAAGTTACTTGGTGCTGATTTGGAAGTGATACTTAGCCTATAATCTGATGGATTTTCTTTGCCTTGAGATAATGTTTGGCTAAGTGTAAGAAATGATGGTTCTATATGTCTTTGTAATAATGGTTTGATTAAAAGAGTAGATGGTGATGGTGTCACCTAGAGTGAGAAACTTGTACCCTAATTGATAATTGAACCCATGTTTATGCAAGTCAGTAATCCAATGACTAGGTAAGTATATGAATTGATAGTTTTATTTATCCTTGAAGCAATAGTTTTACATAAGTAAATGAAACTATGTTGTTTCTTAGTGATGACCCTTCTTAGTCTCTAAAACGATGGTCTTATTTTAGCTATCTATATCAATGAACCGATGGGTTTTCCGTGGAGAATGAAATGATGTTTTCTAACATATAAATGGATGGTTTTTGTTGTTTGGCTAAGTAAAACTAATAAATCAATGGACATGTCTTGGCTAAGTCCAAGTAATGATTTGATGGCTCTTCCTTTGGCTAAGTATTTCAATGATCTGATGGATTTTTCTTTTGGACAAGTGCTTCAAAGATCTAATGGTCTTACTGGTTAGTTATGTGTTTCAAAGATCTAGTGGTTTTGGTTTTGTCTAAGTACATCAACAAATCGATGGAGACTCTAGGTATAAGAACCTATGTATTTTACTAAGTATAAGAATGAACCAATGGTATTGCTATATGAATTGAAAGAAATGATGGTTTATCTATGTGTTTATCCTGGTATGTCAATGGAACAATGGGTTACTTAACTATTGCATGGATGTGATAGTGAATCAGTGGTTTATCTATAAATGATGATTTGTGATACGAATTAAATCTACCTTTATTGAATCACCCTTATGCTAGTTAAGTGGTGAAATGTTAATACATCTATCTTCTTGTAATGGTTGAGTAATGATTGTTTAATACATATACCTTTCTCTATTATTTAGATGACAAATAGACTCATCTATTAAAGGTAGCTTTGTTATGTTACTCTTGAGAATTTCATAAGTATTCTTATGATTGATGAACCCTGATGATGGGTCTGAAGGTAATGAGTGTGTTTATGATATGTTGATCCCTCTATAGGGCATGGAAGAATAATGATGTACCTATGGAAGTGGTATTGTTTTGATCTAAATGGCCTTTTGGGCATGTTTTGAGCCCTATTAATAATATAACCTATTCACAAATGGCAATGGTGGAATGTTTTGAACCCTAATGAAAGTGGACCTTTAAAAGGATGTCAATGAACTTGTATACTTTGATGTTTTCATAAAGTAATATGTCTTATATGTTTTATATCTTCTATAGTTGTTTTATATCACTGTTTTGTAGAAATGAATTAGTTTTTGTATGAAAAACTTGGTTGATTAAGCCTTAATTCACCCAATTGGCATTAACTAATCAAGTGAAACCCTAATCATGCAGTGCCATGTTCCATAGAACCATTCTAGTATCAGGACTACCTGGATGAGAAATGGGAATTCCTGAGGGAAACGCAGAGTCATATAGTATTGAGTATATGTTGGTGCAAGTGATTGTGTGCCCTTGTCATCATGATCCCAAGGTTATGGATAATGGCTTATAATGTCACATTTACAGGTGTCAGTTGTATCTAAGAAACCAACGCCTAAACCCAACAACATCGGTTCAATACACAAACTGACATCTATATGTGAAGAGCGGCCAGATACGGGTATCGCTTTTTATTTGGCGTTGGTTCCTCAATAAGCAACTGACGCCTAAAATCGACCGCCAAATCCAAATTTTCCAGTGAAAAAATTACCTCCAAAATTTAACATACGGCATCAGTTGTTAACAAACCAACCGACGACTAAAGGTTTTTTGTGAGACAGAAATTTGGCCCACTTTTATCGTCAGTTATCTTGAAAAAACCGACGCTGATGTGTTTTCGCACGCTATCCCCACAAAAATTTTCACCCCCCATTTGCGTCGGTTGGTCTACAGTAACCGAAGACTATGGTCATAATTCGAGAAATTTTTTTTGTCGGCATATGAAGATAGACGTCAGTGTTTCTAGTTGGAACTGATGACTATTATTGAAGATAGGTGTCAGTGTTTTGGTGGGAACCGATGCCTCTCTTCCCCTTTCTCTATTTCATTTCCGGTTTCGATTTAGGTCTCTCTGGCGATTCCTACTACTACCATCTGCCTCTCCTGCTACCACTCTTGCCGTTACTGTTGTCGCCGTCTTCTACCGCGTGCACCACCGATCATCTTCTTCCCGCTGCCGCCATCCGCCGCAACCGTCGCTCCCTTGTTTACCGCTCCTGCCGCCGCAAGTAAGTCGGCCCTGCTACCATGTCTCTCCCTTCTCTGCCACTCCCTTCTATGTCACAACCGCCTGCTACCCTACTCATCTTCTCGTCATTTCTCTCGCCTCTCCAAGGCCAAGCAATATCCCACCCATATCACCCCAATCTCCTTTCCCCATATCATCCCATTTCCCCATCTCCTTCTATCTCTTCATCTCTCTCCTCCGAGGAGCGGCGCCACCTGCTTCTATCCCCATTTTCCTCTTCCATACACGAATACTACTACTAGTACTCTACCTTCTTCTCGAAACCATTGCTTGTCTGCTAGCATTGCATATCAAAATACATATAGGAACTGACTACTGTTACTGTTATGTTATTAAAATATATATAAAAATGATTACATATTGAAATTCTTATCAAAACATCTTTATAGATAGTAACTAATGGTATGGTGTAATGAGTCTATGATCCTTTTTAATACATCAATTGTAGCAGCAGGTTAAGATTTATGTCTGAATTCTTTTATTGGTTGTCATAAATCAGTAGCCATTTAGCTAATATTCTTACTTAGTACATTAATATTATTAAGTAACATCCATCAACACTTACTGGTATACTCAGTTTTTTGAAGGTCTGTAATTTTTTTCATTTTTACTAATTGCATGGTCTGTATTGGTACCATATTGGAGTGTATCAGTTTTGTAAAGTAACATGTGTTTCACTTGTATAGTAACTAATTTGATGCTCTGTAATCCTTTCATATACTCATAATGCAAGTATATGAATTGCATGATATGTAATTTTTTTCATATGATGATACAATATATCAATATTGCAGTACAATGTAACATGAGTTAGTACTCACTAACATATGAAGTAATCTGATGATCTGTAATTTTATAACATGTTACAATACATGCTTGATAGTTATCAGTTCTTACTAAATATAATGTGATAGTATACACAAAGATCATGTTTGTTTGAAACAACTAATTTCGATGCAGTGAAATATTATTCAAAATGCTTGATTGTTGAGTAATATTTCTTTTTGTTAGCAGTATGGCAATCACTAATTTTTTCAAAATGTTCTAAACAATGTGGGCCACTTTTCCAAAAAGCGTCCACTTCAAAACTCGCTTCCTGCTTTCTACTTCAAGGGGGGCAATCCGCACGCTTCTCGCTTTGCACTTTTCAAAACCTAGTGCACGATAATATAAAGTAACCTTTTGGTAACAATGTGAATACAATAAGACTCAATTTAATGATTGTTGATAATGATGCAAGTAACCTTTTCCCTCTCCTTAGATCTACAAGTAACAAAGTTTCCAAAATTATGAAAGGTTTGAATACATGTAAGGTTTATTATGGAAGACTAACTTCCCAATGTGTTGTTGCAGGTGTTGTTGACTTACTGACTTGCATATATTTCTTCTTCAACCTTCAAGTGAGGTATAATATTCTCACTCTCCCAATGTGCCATTACACTTCATTTTGATTAAAATATTTGATATATGGAATCATGGTTTATTTACTGTTTAGTATGTAGTGATAGGCATGATTAAATGATGTTACAAAAAACATAGGATATGGATGACGAAACTAGGGTTGTAGGTATAAGAATGACAACATACATGTATTTGTTGGCCTAGAAACCCATCCAAGATTTACTCATTAGGAATAAATCTTGGATAGTCCCTAGTTTGGGATTGTTCTTGAACACCTAATCTCACTTAGGATGTAAGTGTAAAATGTGTATTGGGTTTTCAAGAAAATTTTAGTAGCACTTCCCCATTTGTTCTCTAAGTACATATGAACTTGGAGAACAGTGGGGAAATACTGCCGAAATTTTCTTAAAAACCCAATACACATTATACACTTACTAGTGAGATTAGGTGTTCAAGAATGGGATAGGTGGTACACATTTATTATATATAAGAATGACATCACATGTATTTGTTGGCCTAGAAACCCATCCAAGATTTACTCATTAGGAGTAAATCTTAGATAGTCCCCAGTTTGGGATTGTTCTTGAACACCTAATCTCACTTAGGATGTAAGTGTATAATGTGTATTGGGTTTTCAAGAAAATTTCGGTAGCACTTCCCTGTTTGTTCTCTAAGTACATATGTACTTGGAGAACAGCGGGGAAATGTTGTCGAAATTTTCTTGAAAACCCAATACACATTATACACTTACTAGTGAGATTAGGTGTTCAAGAATGGGATAGGTGGTACACATTTATTATATATAAGAATGACAGCACATGTATTTGTTGGCCTAGAAACATGTCCAAGATTTACTCATTAGGAGTAAATCTTGGATAGTCCCCGGTTTGGAACTGTTCTTCATATTGGCATCACAGGAGAAACAAGTATTTTATATCGATAATCCTGCAAATGATAAATGGTCAGTTGTTCTTCATGGTAAAAGATAGTTCATTGAAGATCCTATAGATGAAGAACAGTACTATGATAAGTATGATGACTCCTGTCCATTCTCAGTTGGGTTGCCAACACCACCAAATATTGAAGCTAATGATGACTTGTATGTGCGTGGAGATCACAATGAAGGATTGTTAATTGATAAAAGATCACAATATTAGAGGCATGCATGTTTATATTTTTTATATGTTTTATTTTTCTGAATGTGAACTTTATAATGTGAATGTGAACTTTACAATGTGAATTACTTTACAATGTGAATGTGAACTTTACAATGTGAAATTTACAATGTGAATTACTTTACAATGTGAACTTTACAATCTGAATGTGAACTTTCAGATGGCTGAGCATTCATATGATGATCGTGTTGATGATTACCATGAGGGTGAGGACGCCAATGCGCCACCTCACAATGTAAGTTTTAAAAATGTATCCCGCCTCACATTTATAGGTATATCCTATAAGTGTGTTTTTTTGTCAAATTTTAGGTTGGTGATGTACCCCCTGAAGAAATTGGGGCACTTGATGAGCAGCAAAAAAATTGAGAAAGTGAGGGGCATCACAATGATGAACAAGTTACTATAGCAAAGGGGCAATGGACCCAAACTGGCTTTGGATTTCGATCATGTAGGAAATCCAGTTGGAGTGAACCACAACTCATTTATTTCATATCTTGGGGTTCTTACTCGCAGCCATTGTAGTCCTATTTTTGAATCCTGGCATAAAGTTCCTAAGGGGAAGAAAGACTTAATTTAGAAGGAACTATGCGTGAGTTATCATTATTTGCAATTCTATTTTTGTAGATTACTATTTTTAGGATACTAGTTAATAGCAATTCTATTTTGTAGAGTATATTTGATTTGGATGAAAATTTGCATCGTAAATGCGTGATGCGGCGATGTGGGAAGGTCCTAAGGAACTATAGGACAAATCTCACCTGAGATTACATACGCGATGTTGAGAAGAGTTTCTTGATTGATTTCCAATTCTAGACATTGAACACTTTTTGACTAACTCTACACTAATAATTTTTGTTTGTATTCTCTTTAAAAAATAAATTTAGGAAGAAGGCAGCCCATAATCAATGGAACCACCTGGACCCCAAGTACTAGGAGGAGTTTGTTACCCAAAGAAAAATAGATGAATTCAAGGTATTAAGCACCACTCCCAATTTAATTAATATACGTTCTTATGTATTCACCTATTCAAGATTAACCTTAAGTGTTACTAACCAAAGCAGTGTGCTTACTAAGGCTATCAGCGATGCTCAAAGAAAAAGGAGTGCACTGAATGTGCATGACCACACAATGGGTCCAAGAGGCTATGCAGGCGTTCGCCAAAGATTACATGCTGAGTATACTGCTCAGTCTGCTGCTACTTAGGAGTCCTCAACTATTGGTCCCGCACCTCTGCCTCACCATGCTATGTGGATAGTTGGGAGGCAAAACAAGAAGGGAGATATAACGAAGCTCACAACTGCTGAGGCGGCTACAAAAATGGTAAAATTCAACTCTTAGAGCAATCGATCGATATTGATTATTGTTATGTTTACTAACCAATTTCTGTTGATGGCGATTAGCGGGAGCAGCACGAGCAGAGGAAGGAAGGCAAGTTCATCCCTGAGGGCACAAGAGATGAATTGATAGATGCTCTGGGTAACCCAGAGCATCCTGGACATGTTAGGGGTGCAGGCCCTGGTGTGGGCATCAAAGCGTTCTTTGGGCCATCCCA